>VSMD01032391.1:0-101676 GCA_008750895.1 Mirza zaza
AAAAATTTTATATCCAGCAAAATTGACTTTGACATATAAAGCACAAAACTGTTATCAACATTTAAGAACTCAAGAAATATTGTTTCTCTAAATCCTTCCTAAGGAATCTACTAGCAAAAGAGGTTCAGGAACCAAACTGACCAGAGAGACATCAACATACTCAGACTGATGTCGAACATGAAATATACACTTACCTGTAGAACCAAGACTAAGTGAGAGTTAGGAGGGGGAGAGTGGCATAACACAGACAGAGGACAACTATGGAAACAATGGGGAAGAATAGGAGAGAATACCCAAAAATGCTTTTTAGTGGTTTTTGTAATGTTGCTGGTAATATTAGTATTGTTAGTCTGATACTGCTGTGTGTATAATATGGGATGAGACAAGTGTCTAATCCTACTATCTTCTGTGTCCTTGAACACTAGGGTTGGGTTCTTGATATGAAGAAAGAATTTACAGAGATGCAATAGAAGAAAAAAATCATAGAGTTCTGAATTTAAAGTAAACTTATATTTCTGAATTCATAGGGGTTATTTTATCTTTAATGTAAATAAAATACAAATATAAACATATTTGTATTGGCTGGGCGTGGTGGCTCACGCCTGTAATCCTAGCTCTCTGGGAGGCCGAGGTGGGCAGATTGCTTGAGGTCAGGAGTTCAAAACCAGCCTGAGCAAGAACGAGACCCCATCTCTACTATAAATAGAAAAAAATTAATTGGCCAACTAATATATATAGAAAAAATTAGCCGGGCATGGTGGCGCATGCCTATAGTCCCAGCTACTTGGGAGGCTGAGGCAGGAGGATCACTTGAGCCCAGGAGATTGAGGTTGCTGTGAGCTAGGCCGATGCCACGGCACTCACTCTAGCCTGGGCAAGAAAGTGAGACTCTGTCTCAAAAAAACCAAAACAAAACAAAACAAAAAAAACATATTTATAATCTATCCCTGTCCAATGAAAGGGCCAGGAGCAAGCCCCAGCAGCAAAGAGCAACCTTAGTGCCCATTTTGTGGCCTTAAAATACCATTTCCCACTAAAAGGAACCGAGCAGGACTGCTTCCAGGTTTGGGGTAGGAAATATGCCAGGTGGATCTAGAACATTTTAACACAGTGAAGAGCAGGGAAGTTAGCAAAGACCACTGAGGTCATGCCATAAGGACTCAGGATCCAACCTGAAGAGACTCTCACTGAATAAATGAAAAAGACATGATAGACGTAGACCACCACAAGACGTCATGTACCTTCTGGTATAGAAACACAGCATCACCTATATTCTTGCCAGAGGGATCGACATCAGTCTGATCAAGTCTCTGGATCCAGCTCCCAATTTGCAGAAAATAAAAAAAAAACTGAGGAATACGTCAACCTGAACCGTAAGTGTGCTATCAGCAAAATCCAGACTGCGGGGAACTCCGTAGGCCTTGGGTTTTCAATAGACAAACACCACGTTAAAAAGCGGGTAAGACTAAGCTATTAGGCACGCGCATTTGGGTGATAAGTCCGGTTCTAAAATGAAAGGAAGTAATTGCTGTAAAAGTGAGGTTGCCGTCGAGGGGAGCAAGGGAGCTGTGATCGCATCGGGCACAAGAAGTGGTTTCTGGAGGGACTGGCATTGTTCTACTTGTTGGCTCGGGGTGGCTGCAAAAGGGTTCGCCTCATAGTAACTCATTATATTTACAGTTGTTTTGTATAGTTTCCTGTGTGTTGCATTTTATTTTGCAGCAAAAAAAAAAAAAAATATTGTCTCGAAAAGACAGGAATGAGAGAAAGGCTCTGTTTTTATCCCGTCCCTTGACATGTTTTGTGTTGACAGATAGGGATCACGAACACGGGGTATTCCAGACAGGGCACAGCCTAAGCAAGGCAAAGAGGTAGAAATGGGAGGTGTGGCAAATTCTGGCAATCGCAAGTGGTCCTGTTCAGCTGCCCAGTGGCTACAGGCAGAGACACAGCAGGAAATAAAACGAGGAAATGTAAATCGAGTACCTACTGTGGAAGAAGTCTCGTTGTTATGTCAGGACAAGATGTTTGTTCTTAATCTCTAAGACAGAAGAGAAAGGGTAAATGTTTCTGAACCAGGATGGACACCGAGATTGAGCCACCCCAGCGGGTATTTCCCACTCCAAGCTCTTCCTCCTTCCTAATAAAACTCTGATTTCGCCCAGTTATCCATCCCGCAGGTTTCAGTGTCTATATGTGATGGCTGGAGCTGGAGCAGCCATCTTGCCACAGTGAGAAACCTGAACCTGGGGGGAACGCACTGAGTATTGCAGAGCAGAAAGATGGCAGGGATGTGACTCTCACATGCTGCTGCTGAGCTGCTGGATGAATTAACCCCACCGTCACCTTTCTGCCAGGGTTCTTGTCATGTGAAATAATAAGTCTCCGCAACATTTAGACGAGCTGGGTCTTTCATTACTTACAGCTGAAGCAGCCAAAATTACACATGGGCTTTGTGGGAGATTAGTTTAAAAAAAGCCCACCTCAACACTTAGAGGTAAGACTCTAAGAAACAAAGACCGAAATGCCTTCAAACAGTCCCCATGCCATCAGTGGTCCAGAGGACGCATGACCCCTCAGGTGCCCTGAACAACCTCCCAGCTCTGCAGAAGCACACACTGGATTCCTGCAGGCAGCTTAAGTTTACCACTTAATCACACAAGTCTAGCTGGTGTCAAGCTCTTAAAGGAGTTGATCCCCAGGAACAGGGAGAAAAAATGAAAAGGAAATAAAATTGAACAGTTGCCTGCAGAGAACACCAGCTGCGCATGATTGATTTCCATGTAATCTCCATTTGTCTCCCTGGAATTTCTTCATCAGACTTCTGGCACCGGGTCACAGGGAGGTGTGACGCTGCTCACGCCTGAAGTGTGATCAGGAAAAAAACATTCCCATGTATGTCCCCGAAGGCCAAGGAGGCCAAGACGGGCGATCTCTGGGGGAGCTAGAGAGAGATGCTTTCCTTCTCCTTGCCCAAATGTATGACAATAATCGGACCATAGGCCTCCGCCACCCAGGAGGAAGGGCAGTGCTACCCACTCTTCTAGTGGGAGTTTTATCTCTCAAGCTGGTGAACGCAGGTGACTGGGGTCTGTGCCTGTCTTGGGTGTCTTCGATCCACCCACTGCTCAGTGCAGTTGCCTTGGTCCTGGGGACAGCCGGTAAGTACTGCTCCTCCACGGACCCGTTCGTTCTCAACCCACACAGGCCTTGGGTCACTGGTCATGGAGACAGGACAGAAAAAGAGAATGGAAGGGCAGGATGGATTGTGCAGTGTCATTGCAAAGTGCCACCTTTTTGCTTGTGTAATGCTCTTTGCCTTGGACTGAATGTCCTTGGTGCTAATACTGGTGTGTGCATTTGCCTGGTGTGTCCCTGCCCACTGGAATGGAGCCCACGTGCTCAGAGGGAACAGAGAGAGCACCTGGGGCAGTGGTTCTTTTTTTTTTTTTTTTTTTTTTTGAGACAGAGTCTCACGCTGTTGCTCAGGCTGGAGTGCCATGGCGTCAGCCTGGCTCACAACAACCTCAAACTCCTGGGCTCGAGCGATCCTGCTGCCTCAGCCTCCCGAGTAGCTGGGACTACAGGCATGCGCCACCATGCCTGGCTAATTTTTTCTATATATTTTTAGTTGGTCAATTAATTTCTTTCTATTTTTTAGTAGAGAGGGGGTCTTGCTGTTGCTCAGGCTGGTTGGGTCAGTGGTTCTTAAAGGCAGTGGCCCGTCCAGCAGCAGCAGCATCCCCTAGAAACTTACCAGAAATGCAAATTCTTAGGCTCTACCCCAGGCCTACTGAATCACCACTCTGGGGGTGGGGGCCAGAAATCTGTTCAGACAAGCCCATATGAGGACCAGAACAAGAACCTCTTTACATCTGGGTAAAAAGGACTTGAAGTGACCTACCTAGTATCAAATAGTTGGAAAGAAACAGAGACTAAACTAAAAGCTGGGTCTGACTCCCAATCTAGTGCTTTTCCCACTGCATCTGAAAAGGAAGCAAAGGTGCTAAATGGCCACGAGCGATTTCAAAACCATTCTTAACCATTGCTAGTATTTCTGCATACCTCCCAGCAACTTCTCTGGAGCCAGGAGCCTAAAACACTGCCATTCCCAATATGGGACCGTAAGACCAGGCAGCCTCTCCCCCTCTATATGACTAGCCTTGGAGAAAAGGACCCACATCCATGCAGTGGCCTAAGCCACAAACCCAAGGGATGGTGGGACACAGCAGTTACAAGCAGGGGCTCAGGAAACAGACTGCCTGGGTTCAAATCCCAGCTTGTCCACTGTGTCTCCGTGGGCACTGTGTCTCGCCTTTCTGAGCCAGTATCCTCAGCTATGACGTGGGGACAGCAAGTTTGCAGGGACAGCCCCCATTGGTGAGGACGACATGAGATCACCCATGTCAGGTGCTTAGCACGGGGCCGGGCACACGGCCAAGCGCGCGGTGCCCGCCAGCTGTCATCGCTCTCCTCGGCGTCATCGTGCTGCCTCCTCCCCATATCCAAGCGGTGACCAAGTCGTGCTGACTCTACCTCTTTGACTCTTCCTGTGTCTGTCCTCTCATCTGTGTCTTTGCATGCCCATCCTCACTGCCACTGCTGCGGTTCCGGTTGTCCTCTTATCCCCCGTACCGTCACACAAGTCTTCAAACAGGTTCCTGCCCTCCAGTGCCCCTTCCAGTTCTGCTGTCCATGCTGACCGTCCAGTGAGGTTTCATTTTATTTATTTATTTATTTTGAGACAGAGTCTCACTCTGTTGCCTGGGCTAGAGTGCCGTGGCGTCAGCCTAGCTCACAGCAACCTCAAATTCCTGGGCTCCAGCAATCCTCCTGCTTAAGCCTCCCGAGTCGCTGGGACTACAGGCACGTGCCACCATGCCCAGCTAATTTTTTTCTACTTTTAGTTGTTTGGCTAATTTCTTTCTATTTATAGTAGAGACGGGGTCTCGCTCTTGCTCAGGCTAGCCTTGAACTCCTGAGCTCAAGCAATCCTGCCACTTCGGCCTCCCAAAGTGCAGTGAGGTTTTAAATTCCAAAGCTGAGCAGCTTATTCTGCTGCAGTGAGCTTCCGGAATCCCTACAGTGGCTCTGTGGGGTCTTCAGGGTCCAATTCCAGCTCCTGGGCAGAACCCGCAGGCCATGGTGATCAGTACCCTTATTTTTATATCGTATCTGGGTCCCCCCCATCTGAACCCATGCTATACAGCCAATTACTTTTAAGACCATAAAAACAGTGGACTGTACACACGGCTGTGCTCTGTTCTCTCTGCCCGGGACGCCTTGACCTGGCTCTGCCTGGTGAACCCACAGGCCCTGCTCGAGACACAACCCAGCAGTGGCACCTCCTATAGCCCGACTCAGGACAGAAGTGGCTGCGGCTGCTTTGTGCCCCTCTGGCTGCTGCCCTGGCTTCTCTCACGGCACCTGCACCACTTTCCTGGGCTTCTGTGCCTTCCCCTCTGCCGCCCTTGCCATCTGCTGGATGAGCACTCACTCACTGAATGACCTGGGCAAGCCCTTTCCCTGCCTGGGCCTCTTTCCCTCATCTGTAAAACAAGGACCATGGCCTAGAAGTTCTCTGAGCGTCCTTTATAGCTCTAATATCTCAGGAATTTAAATGCTTATTAGGCCACTGGTGGCTGAAGAGATAGGGGCTAATTTATGATATATGTCAAATAATGGCTTAGAGGAAGAATCAAGAGCTTTGAGACCAGGTGCTCCTAGCAAATTCTTGAAATGCCTTGACACAGCAGCACTCCTTTCCTGAAAGATCTTTGAGAGAACAGCATAACTTAATAACCACTTATTGTTGAGTGCTTACTCTGTGACAGGCACTACTTGAGGAATTAACTGTATTAACTGTTTTAATCCTCACGATGACCTCATAAGGTACAATTATTATTGCCCCTATTTTGCAGATGAGGAAGCTAAGACACAGAGTGGTTAAGTAAGTTGCCCAAGGTCACACAGCTACTAAATGGCAGAACCAGGAGTCAAACCCAGGAGGTCTAATTCTGAACTGTCATTATTAACCACTATGCAATGTTGTCTCCATTGGTTAAATCCCAAAAAGAGGGAAAGGTGTTTACGTGGGAAGGCGCTGAAAGCTCCAGGAACAGCCAGCCAGCTACTCCTGGCAGGCAGTCCTAATGGAAACAGGACCTGGATGGGAACAGGAAGAGTCAAGTAATTTGCTCAACGAACACTGTATTTCTCATCTGTCTTATGCGAAGCACGAAGCACTCAGAAGGGAGTGGGAGTAGAAAGCAAAACAGTAGTCCCTGTTCTCAAAGGAGGAGAATGTTGTAATACTGCAAAATTGTCGACAACGGCATCAGTGTACCAGGCACCCTGCGAAGCACCTTCTTCATGGTCTCACTTGCTCACTATGCAGCGGGTACTGATGCTGTCCCACTTTGCGGATAAGGAGAGGGGGCACAGGGAGGTGAAGTAACCAGCCCCGAGGTGACACAGCTAGTAAGTGGCAGAGCCAGAATGTGAATCAGATCTGCCTGAGTTCCAAGGTCTGTGCTCTTAACAGAACTGACTTACTAAAGTTTTAGGAAAATAATCCAAGCTGTGCAGAATCAAAAGACAAGACCAAACGGAACAAATTCCAAAGCTGTAAGAAACCAGGGGTGGAAATCATAAACTAGACAAGCTTGAGGCACTTTTAAGAGGTGGTGGCTATTCTCCTCCAAGGAGGCCCAGTAAAGAGCAAGGGGGACTTTTTAGAAATGCACAGGTTCCATCCGGGCATCTGGGTTGGGGGGTAGGAGCCAGAACAATCTCGGACATTCCAGGCAGACGAAGTTGGCAAGGTGAAGCCAGGACCACACTGTCACACAGGGGAGGGCTCTGAGTGCTTGGGCGTCATCCCACAAGTGACGGGAGTCACTGAGCTTACGGGAGAGGGGCAGGGGGAAAGCAGGGATTTAGAAGCTTCTGCCTGGCCACTGGGAGCCCCTCCAGGCAGGTCTGTGCCCCACGGGATCGCAATGATTATTAACCCTGGAAAAGTCACCTGGGCAGGTACACCGGAGGGTGTTCAAAGAGCATAACACGAGAGAGGCAGAAGTGACCAGAAGAAAGAAAGTGCCGGGGGACACAAGGGAACACCTGCCAGTCATGCAAAGGGCCCGGGCTCAGACCGGCGATTCTGAACTGGAACGGTCACCCGAGGAACCTGTTAGAATGCAGCTTCCGCAAGTCTCAGGTGGGACGGAGAGCTGCACATGTGACCAGTGCCCCCCTCACACAAGATGAGGCTTTTCTGGGGGCCCTGGACCGACACTAAAAAGATAATGATTTGTTATCCAAACACTCGGATTGGTCAAGACTCAAAACAATTATTCTTTTTCAAACATGCAGCTCCGAACAAGTCATTGAAAAGTCCCCTGAGATTCGATTTTCTAATCTGCAAAAAAACGATGACACCTGGCCGTGCCCACGTCACAGAGCGGGTCAGATGAGATAAGGACAGAAGGCTTATCTTTGTGGCTCTGAAGGGCTGAGCATTATGGCGGGGATGGTGACAAAGAATAAGTGTGTCCCCAAGCTCTGGCATCCTTTTCTGGACACCAGTGCCAAGTCTTGAGTGGCAAAGGGGGAAAAATTAGGTTATTCAGAAAGCCTAAAGCCAGCTCTGACGCTAAGGATGTGTGCTAAGGAAAGGACAGGACAAACAAGCCCCTGTGCGTTGAGGAGGAGGCTCCGTGTGTGTGCTGTTTATAACAATGAAAAACTGGAAATAATCTAAATGCTCAATAACACAGAAAGGGTGAACAGAATGAGGGCTCATCTCCCAAACAGGAATGGTATCCAGTATTTTAAAATGATGATGCCCAACTGTATTTACTGACATAAAATAATGGCCGTTCACAATATAGTAAGTAAAAAAAAAAAACAAAAAAACTTGTTTTTTAAATTTTTAGTCGACACGTAATAATTATACATATTTATGTATAGGTATATAAATACAGTAAGTGCATAAGTACAATATGATGTTTTGATACATGTAAGAAAAAAACCTGGAAAAATCTTGTTAACACAAACCTCTCTATAATCTCCTTAAAAATATATAAATTGCATATAAACATGTGAGGACATATATACAATGCAACTCTGGTTACCTCTGGATGGTCGTAATCGCTGGGAATTTTCCTTTGCTGTTTGTGCTTATCCTGTATTTTATAAACTTTCTACAATGAGGTTACATTGCTGTTTGGGGAAAAAAAAAAAAAAGAGGAAAATCTCTCCCTCTGCCTCCAACATTCCATCCACCCTTCCCCCACGTCTCTTTCCACACTGCAGGGACTCTGGGCTGGCCTATCCTGTAACTCAGGCCCCCAGCCAGGGGCCAGCATTGGAAGGAATTGCCAGGCCCCAAACCCGTACTCCTCAGGAATGGGCTGGGGTGGGGCCTCATCTAACTGGCAAGACCACATTCTTTCCACGGACATTTCCAGAAAAAAAAAAATCTCAGTCAAAAGCAAGAATGATAGGAGTCTGAAACAGACCATCCATCAAGCAGAACTCTGTGGGGCTCCACATCTCAGCAAGGAGCCCCCTCAAAGCAGCACCTCCAGCCATTTACTGAGCCATTTAAGCTCTACTCCACACTGGAGAACTGTACTAAATGCATTCTGAACATTACCTTATTTGATCTCCCCAACCTTGCAAGGCAGGTATTTTTCCTTGAAATCACAGATGAGGACACTTGAGGCTCTTGTCTGGGACACACAGCCAGGAAGTGGCCAAGAGGACCTGAACCCCAGGTCTAACTCTGCCGGGCACCACAGTGAAACAGCATCTTCTCATTAGCTTCATGCGCCTCAGTGTACCCAACCTTGAATTTCTCTTTCCTTGTCCAAGGACCTGGACTTTTGTCAACACTCAAGATTCTAGCCTTATGGCTACCACCGCATGACTTTTCCCAGCTTCACAGACTCCACGCCCCAGCCACAAAATAGAGATGTTTTCAATCAATCAGTGAGCATTTTTAGGTGCTGAGTATACATCATCTGCCTTCTGTGTGCTAGAGAGGCTCCAACTCTTAACCCAGGACACCAAAAACTGTCCGAAATGATCTATGTCCTAACGCATCTACACATCTCATTGTAGATCTAAGACCAAAACACTGAGAAGTCCACAAAATTGTGTCAAGCTGACCCCTTACTGAGTATTCTAAACTTACTAACACTTCTGCAGTAAGTGCTACCATTTATTGGATCTACCGTATACTAAGTGCTTAATGTACCTCATCCCTTCTATTATATCTTTACCATGATCCTAGGAAATAGATTTTGTTATCCCCATTTTATAGGTGAGGATAGTAGGGCTGAGAAAAGTTAAAGAACACTTGCCCAAGGTCACTCAGAACCAAGAATTGCCCCAGTAGCATCTATAATACTCGGTCACATGTGGTGATTATTTTTGTGTCTGTCTGTCACCCCATCAGATGGCAGGCCCATGAGGGTAGGGATGTGTCCCCCACTGACCTAGTCCTGCACCTAATGAACAGTAAGTGTAAACTTGCACACATTCGTGTACACGCACACAGGCAATACTACAAAGGAAGCAACCAAGGTAATTCAAAAAGGGGTCTCTAGATTCAGACAGATCTAGGTTTGAATAGCAGCTCTGCCAAGTCCTAACTGTCTCTTCTTAAGCAATTCAGTCTTCTAAGAGCATTGGTTTCCTCACCTGTTATGCAGGGAGTCCAAGAAACTCACCTACTAGGGAGGGTATGAGGAATAAACAAGAGTCACGGATATCAGTCTCTGAGCAGTACTGGCATGTAGTAAGTGCTTATTAAAACACAGACATCTATAACTACAAAGCCAGAAACAGAAGTGCCCAGTGAATGGGATACCCAGAACTCAAGGCGTTCTCTTCCCCCCCTGTAGAATGTGAGCTCTTTGAGTGCAGGCATAGGATGTTCACATCCGTAACCCCAGCACAAGCCAATAAATGGTGTGCAACAAATGGCTGATGATGGCAGAGACCTTAGACAGCCTTTCCTGCCAGTGTGGTGACTCTGAGCTGTGCACAGAAGGACAGGTAGGCAGAAGGGAGGAGAGAGAACCCCTTCAGCTGCAGCAGAAGTCTCCTGAGCCAGCCTCACTACACAGCAGGAATAAAGATAGTACATGCCATGCAGAAGTATAATGAGACTGAACTGAAATATCCTCAGAAAGCCTCTGCCCCCTGAGACCAATGAGAAGAGGAGGGAAGATACAGGGAAAGGTGGGCAGTGGGGGGGGGGTGGGCTAAAGAGAGGCATTAAGAGGGAGGGTTTTGGAGCTGTAAGGTTAAGAGTTCAAATCCCAGCCCTCACATTTCCCAGCTTTGGGATTTCCCCTCTCTGAGCCTTGGCTTTCTCAGCTCTACAAGGAGGAAAACAACAGAGCCTCCCCCACGAGGTTGGTGCGAATCAAACACAAGGCTTGCTGAGCGCCGGGTGCATAGTAAGAGTGGAATAAATGGTGGGCGTCTTATGGAGGATACGCTTTTTTTTCCTGAAAGTAAAAGCCAACATCCTCAGACAATAACAGAGCTGAGGAGGAATTCAGCTTAGTACAACTGAAATAAAAATAGGAGAGTCGAAACTGTTTCCTGAGGATGACTATTTATGAGGCCAATTTCGGTTTCCAAGTGCTAATGAATCCCTCACGGCAGCTTCTGTGCATCTCGGGCCAGAGTGTAGGGACTCGCCCTCCCCGGAGTTCTTCCAAGCAGCGCAGACACTTTCGGTGCTCAATCAGCATTTAATAATCACGGCAATAATCCTAATAATGACGGGGTAAAGTGCAGGGGGAGAAAGAGAAGGAGATGCAGGTGGGGAGGAATAACACTTAAGCTATTTTGTTTCCTCAAGACAAACTTCTGCCTAAAATAGATTAATTCAATCTGCATATTAATGTAGATTACTAATTAATGACTAAAAAAATGCTTTCAACACAGAAAGTGCTATGCAAATGCTTAAAAAACTAATAACATCCAGTAGTCTCAGGATAAGTACGGAAAGGAAATAAACTAGCCTCCTTTTTTTTTTCTTTCTTAATGTTTAAAACTTTATGGTTGAAGGAAATGGAAGGCATTAGAAAAATTCATTTAAAGCATAAAAACATAAAATACGGAAGCCTGGTGTGAGATGACTCCCTTTGCACGCCTCTGGGAACTTCTCACGGCACTTACTGCGGGGTGTTGTGACTGCTGGTACCTGTGTCCGTGTTGCCTTCTAGACCCCAGGTGGCTTGAGGGTACGGGCCACGTCTTATGTGTTCTCCACATCCCCGGGACCCAACACTGTGCCAGGCATGAAAAGCAGCAGCCAATAATGTCTAATAAAACAAAAATAAGTGGCCCCCAAAGCCCTTATCGAAAGAGGAGGACTAAGGGCAGCTTACAGTGACTTCCTTCCAAAGAGCACGGTATGAAAAAGAAGAAAGACATGAGTCACTTAGTGGTGGCAAAATCTGACAGGCACCACCTCAGCCAGGTGACCGAGGTCAACATCAACAGCGATAAGTCATGTGAAAAGCAGGTGCCCTTGATAGGATGTGACGAGCATGGCACTTCATCCCTGCAGTCTTCCTCCCGAAAGCTCCATAACCCTCATCTAAGCGTCAGAAAAACATCAGACAAATCCCAGTAGATTCTAAAAAATGCCGGACCAGGGCACCTCGAAACTGTCAAGGCCATCAAAAACAAAGAAAATCTGAGAGGCTGTCACAGCCCAGAGGAGCCTAAGGAGACACGGGGACCTAACGTAACGTGGTGTCCTAGAGGGAGGAACAAATCCAGGAAGCCAAGAGATCTGTCCAAGGTCCCAGGAAGGTAGCGGAGTTGGATCTACAGTCCCGACTACAGTCAGACGCTCCAAGAGGACAGACAGAGTGCCATGAGTGGGTGATGCAGTACAGAGTGGTGGATGTGGTATGCCTTTCCATACACAATGCATATCTTGATTTTTTTTTAAAAAAATTGCAACTGACATGCTTTTTCTTCCCTCCTCTGAAAACCCTCAACTTCTCTTGACCACAAATCCTGTATCATTTCGCAGTCAGGCACCTCCTAGGAATGGAGAGATTTGATGGGCTGGAAGAATGGTCCTCAGAGCTCACCACGCCCCAAACCTCTGATTCAGCAGAGGAAAAACTGCGGCCCAAAGTGGGAGATGGTGTCATACCTGGTGTCAGTTGAGTATGTTGGTGTCACCCTTAGCTCACGCTTCCTCACTTGCAATATCCAAAATGCTCTCCACTACCTGAGACACCAAGGACCAGTTTAGGTTCACAGAGGAATTCCCGCCAACCCCAGCTCTATCTTTGCCAACCTCTTGGCTATAAAGGGCAGCCGAGTGGAAAACGGATTGGCATTTAGTTCTGTGTCTATTTGCCCCAGCTCCTGAGCCCTCCCCAAGCAGAAAGCCCAGGCCTGGCAGGCCAGAGCCTGAGACACAAAGACAGCTTCCCACTGGGGTATTTGGAAAGGGCACAGCTCGGCCTGGCTGGCAGGCCACACTTCCCAGGTGGCCCCATCCATCAGCCTTCCTGGGGGATCTCATTTTCTAGCTCAGCGCAGGGTACATTTTCTAAATGTGACCCTATTCCTGTTATGAGAATCAAAGTGCTCCAACCACAAGATCATAAATACTCAAAAGTGACGTCTAATGGCAGTGGCAGTTTGCAAAATTCCAAATGGCAGTGAGAAGTAGACGCCATAAATTACAAGCCGACTCCTCCATTCTCATGGAGGTGTTTTGTGGGCTTTTAGTGATGAGATCTGCTTTCAAGTGGATTTACAGGGGCTCCCCGTGAATTTAGGCAGAGCTTTTAAAAATACTTCTAACAGCTGCTAAAAAGAAACCAGAGGAGCCTATAATTTTAAGCCTAAAACAGGTTCATTAAAAACATGTTTAATGTATAATGACCAAAATATGGAAAGTGGCTCATTTGAAGATGGATACATTCAGTGGGAAAGTGCTGATAATTATAACAGTAACGATGACAGCTAAGATGTATTGCGTCAGGCATTGAGCTAGGCCTTTTACACAGATTATCTCACGGAATTCTCACAGTAGTTCCATGCGGTAGGTGCTGTGATCATCCTTATTTTGCACACGAGAAAATTCAGGTTCCAAGAGGTTAAGTCATTTGTCCAGGCGGCACAGCTGGTGAGGGACACAGAGGAATGGTGAAGACAGGGGTCTAACTTCAGGGCTCAGGACCCAACTCACCCTGCTGGCGTCCCTCCCAGTCAGCGCAGACCAAAGACAGAGCACCCTGAGGGCTCTCTGAACCCCAGTAAAGCATTGCTGTGCACAAGAGAGGTCTGGGCCCCGTGCAAATGTCAAACTGTGGGGACCTGTCATCAGCACACTGAACAAAAGGAACAAACCTTTAGAAAGTACGAAGGATCCCTACGATGAACTTGTGAACTTGTAGGCCTGGCTTGGCTTCCTCCTAAGTCATCTTGGCCTCAGTTCCCGTATCAGGAAAATGAGGGCGATACCACCTTCTGGCCGCCAAGACACTTTGGTGAGATCGCATATGTGAAAAGCTCTTTGCAAGCACTTTTTGAGTCGAGCCCTAATGTTCATTCTCTCATGTCCCCTTTACAGGGGCAGAAACAGGCTTAGGGAGATGAAACAACTGGCTCAGGATCACAACACTAAGAGTTAATGGCGCAGCCATGACAGAATGTTTGGAGGGTCCTCCTGTCTTCAGTTCCATCCCCGATTCCCCAAACACACACACACACACACACACACACACACACACAAGGGCTCCAGAGAACAGAGTTTGAGAACTTCCTGGGTAATCCACCCCTACTGTCCTTTCCTAGTACTGAAGCTGCAAGTCTCTGCTTAGCTCTGCAGGTGGTAGGGAAGGACCCTGCGAAGACTATGACCTCAGAGGACAAGGGACCTCCAAGTCTCAGAATGAGCGCCATCCACGCTGCCCTAAGCACAGTGCTTACAGCTGCTGCAGTGCCTGGCGACCCACGGGTAGAGCCCTCAGGCTCACTACGCCTTAGAGGGCACCTCCCCCACTGGAGTGCTCACGTCATTTATCTGCAGCTGGTCAGAGAGATTTCTAACAATGGTGGGGAGAGAAGAAGCAGGTCTGTGCTGGCCTTCAAAGGGACGGCAGCCCATGGCCTTTGCCAGCAGTCTAAGGAAATGTCTCCAGGTTCCTTGTCCTTTCCACAGATTTTCTTCCTTTGGGAACTGTCCCACTTTCCTCACAAAATTATATGCACTCGAGCATTTCCCTCAGGCCCTGTTTCCTCTATTTTCTGACTTTCGGTAAAGTTGTGGAAAGAAAAGCTATAGAATCCTAGAATCTCAGGGCTCAGAGGATCTCAGATGCTGACGGATGTCTAATCCAACCTTCCCGTATCTAGCATGTGGGCCTCCTCTAAAGCAGTAGTCCCCAACCTTTTTGGCACCAGGGCCCGGTTTCAAGGAAGACAGTTTTTCCATGGACTGGGGGCAGAGGGGGGTTGGTTTTGGGATGATTCAAGTGCATTACATTTATTGTGTGCTTTATCACTATTACTATTACATTGTGATATATAATGAAATAATTATACAACTCATCATAATGCAGAGTCGGTGGGAGCCCTGAGCTTGTTTTCCTTCAACTAGACAGTCCCATTTGGGGGTGATGGGAGACAGTGACTGATGGGCAGGAGGCGGAGCTCAGGCGGGGATGTGAGCTATGAGGAGCAGCTGTAAATACAGATGAAGCTACCCTCTGCCTGCCGTTCACTCCTGCTGTGCAGCCTGGTTCCTAACAGGCCACCGACCGGTACCGGTCCATGGCCCAGAGGTTGGGGACTACAGCTCTAAGTAGTATTCCTGCTAAAATGTTGTCCAGTCTCATCTTGAATGTCTTCAAGGATGGGGAGCTCACTATCTCCTGAGGCAGCTCGTTCCATAGTCTGCCTATGTTCAGAATAACGTAGCGAGAGGTTAAGAGCACAGACCCTGATCAGGACTGACCACATATTTGCAAGACCCCTCTAAGTGCAGGGCCCTGGGCATATGCACTAGTCACACGCCCATATGGCCTGATTCTGATGCCAGATTTAATGGGTTTTCAGCCCACTAGCAAGTTAATTGACCTCATAGTACCTTACTTCCTTCATATGAAAAAGGAGGTAATAATATCTATTTCATACAACTTGTTTCTGAAGATTAAAGGGGTTACTATGTAACAACATGCTTAGAACAGTGCCTGGCACAGAGTAAACACTATCAATTTTTTGCCCCAGTTGTACACTAGGAACAGAGAAAAGTATGCTTAGTAGTCTCCGGGCCAGCTGCTTTGATGTCTGCAGACAGCTCTTGTAGCCTGTGAGCCTTCTCTTCACCTGGAGCAAAGTTGCTATTTCCTGCAACCACTGCCAGCCACTAAGGCCCCAGGTGGGAAAAGCCACAGCCACCGCCACGAGCAGTTCTGCTTTTGTGGGACCTGATGTCGCTGCATTGGGGCTAGGGATGGGGAAAGGCTCTTTAAGAATATGAAATTAAGGCATGCATATAATGTGTTTTAAAAATGCTGCTAGATGTATGAATAGTCCCAATTCAACTTTTTCACCGTAGGATCTCAAAAATACCTGTGGCCACTCCACTATCTAAGGGAAGTTAGAGTGACAGCAGCCTCAACTGACTATGGTTAAATTATCTCAATTTTGCAAATCTTAAGAGAACAAATGACCATGGAACATATTTGTAGTGTTCCTCCTAGGGTCTTAGAAGAGAAGGACTCTGAAGCTTCATGGTGAATCTGACACTGGCCACCGCCATCGCTCACCATGTCTGGGCAGATAATAAGGAGAAGCCCAAGAATCTAGTCACGGTCACAAGTCCTGGCAATCCTAACCCTTGAATGTCTCAAATGTGTCTATTGCTGTCCATCATCCCCCGCCTGGGCTTCACAGCCTCGCAGGTGGCTGCCCTGTGGCACCCCAACCCCTCCAGGGCCGTCTCCCCAGAGCAGCTGCAGCTTGAGCCCTGCAGAAAGTAAACCTGACCCTGTGCTCTCCCACTTAGCACCCTCTGACAGCTGCCTGCTGACATCAGAGAAAATCCAGACTCCTTACTATGGACCACGACTTCCCTCCAAGACCCCCTACCCTCACTGCTCAGCCCTTCAGGGCCAAGCGCCAGCCAGACAAGCTGCAGCTCTGCGGGACACTGTCTGGAATCCTCTCCTCATCCCACACGTCAACCTGCCTAGCTCATCCTTCTCATACTCATTTAAATGGCACTTCTCCCAGGACTGCTTTAGCTGTGTCCCACAGATTTTTGATAACTTGTGTCTCCTTTGTCATTTAGTTCAAAGAATCTTTTGATTTCTATCTTGATTTCCTCGTTTATGAAGTAATTGTTCAGCAGAAGGTCGTTTAGTTTCCACCAATGTGCTATATGTATACCAAGGAGTACTATTCAGCTATAAGAAACAACGGTGATCTATCACCTCTTGTATTTTCCTAGATAGAGCTGGAACCCATTCTACTAAGTGAAGTATCCCAAAAATGGAAAAACAAGCACCACGTGTACTCACCAGCAAATTGGTATTAACTGATCAACACCTAAGTGGACATACAGGAATAACCGGGAGCCGGGCAGGTGGGGGAGGGGATGGGTATATACATACATAATGAGTGTGATGCACACCATCTGGGGAATGAACACGCTTGAAGCTCTGACTCCAGGGGGAAAGAGGGGGAAAGGCAACACACGTAACCTAAACATTTGTACTCCCATAATATGCTGAAATAATAAAAAAAAAAAACCTAAAAAAGTAAAATAAAATAAATGGCATTCTCCCAAGAAGCTTTCCCTAGCCCCTCCAAAACAAAACCCAAACCTAATGCTGGGTGTGGTACCTGCAGCATCCTTGACTGGTGCCGGCTTGCCAATCAAGAGCACTACTGTCACCTTCTTGCCATGACAGTACTTGTTAATTAGTCTGTCTCCCAGCGAGGCTGTCATGAGGGAGGGCCGTGTCTACCCTATATCCCCAGGGCCTAGCTCAGTATCAAAGCATGGAGCCACTCCACGACCACATGTTGTGGGATGACTAAGTGTTTCAGAATGCCAAGGGCAGGGAGCTGGGGAACTGGAGAGCCACGATCTCATCCCAGCAGCACCACTAACTGTTGTGCAACCCGGGACACGGCCTCCACCCTGGGTGCCTCACGCTGCCTTCAGAGACCGGAGCCTGTGCTCGTAGCATAACGCTGTCTGCAGAAACCCCCTTCTCTTTGCACAGACAGCACAATGAGACCATCTCTTTGCTGAGTTTCCTACACACAGAAATCTTGCAGCCTGACTTCGGAGCCATTCATTTATTATTCATTTATTTCCTTGTAATACCATTTCTGCTGCACTCGAAGGACAAGCCCTGGAACAGGCTTCCCACCTGCAAGTTAATACTGATTCGACCCAACCGCAGCAAATCCTGTCTGAGAGTATCCAATTACTGACAGCCAAACAAGCCCAGGATGCGAAGAACCAACTGGAGTCAAGACAATTTTCTCTTCCCCATTAACAATGTCCTTTAAACATGCCAAGCATTTTCATAATCATCATTTCTTTTAAAAAAATTTTATTTTCATAACAATCCGTCAAAGGATGGGCCTCAGAGATTATTATCCCCATTTTACAGATGAGGAAACCGAGGCTCAGAAAGGCTGAGTAACTTGTCCAAGGTCAGAGAGTGGCAGAGCTGATGTGAACCCGGGGCGACTGACTCCACAGTCCACACTGTGTAACTACTCTATAGTATCCTCACTTCTACATTCTAGAGACGTTTTAAAGAGTGAATTTAATATCCAGAACATATCTATAAATTAATTTTGTTCCCTAAGACACATGAGTTTGAAAAATAGGAAGAAAAGCATGAAAAGAAGTTGAAGCTACTTAACACCTTATGAAATTGACCGTATGCCAATTTCATGTCACTGAGCTCTGGCCACACTGCACCCTTTCTAGTCTTCAAGCAAGCCAGCTCTTTGCAGCCTCATGGTCCCTCTACTTGCTAATCCTGCTACCTTGACACTCTTCTCTGCCTTCTTCCTGAGCTTTAGGTCACAACAGACCCTTATGTCTTCAGCAAAACCTCCTCTAAGCCCCTCCCCTGAATCTCTTACACTAGCCTATTTATTTCCTTCACATTATCCATCATCACTGTCTAATTTGTTTGTTTGCTTGTTTATCGCCTATTTCTTCCACTGGAATGTAAGCTTCCTGATGGCTAGGCCTGGTTTTCTCACCACTACACAGACTACACTTATTAGCAACAAGTGATTGAATAAGTAAATAAATCTTATTTGCATTTGACCATTGTCAAAGCTTACAGTGTCTCATTTATAATAACCAAATCACTATAATAGCCAAGTAACCTTACAATAACCAAATAAAACAACAGATAACAGCCTTCTATTTTTATTAAGGATCCAAATAAAATAAGAGACCCAGAGAGGTTAAGTGGCTTGCCTGGAACCACACAGCCCTGAGAGATAGAGGTGAGCCTTTAACTTACCCATGGGTTGGCTTTCTATAAAAATCTGCTTAAAATATCTTTCCTTCAGTTTCTTCCAAATGTCTTAAAAATTCTCATAGGTCACTATGTAGCAGTTTGCTGAGCCCCTGTCTGCCGCCCCCCCCCCCCCCGCCGGAGGACAGAAAGCTGTCCATGCCTGCAGCATTTCTTAGAGCTGACATACTGCAAAGGAATATGAATTAATAGGATCTCTGGGCTGAAGCTAATCCACAGCCGGAATGTACCCAAGAACCTGTGCAAAAAAGCTGATGGGCACAAAAACCTGGGTTTGTAGGATTCTCAGCAAAGGCAAGTATGTAAATGTCAAAGGACTTCTCTGTATCCCAGAGAGTTAAAAAGGTATACAGAGGCAGAAATATGCCAGCAATAAAGCTCCTGCCAAACTCAAGACCTAGAAACCTGTATGATCTTGAGACAAGAGATCAGGATGCTACCCCACAATGGCCTCGTTGCCCCCAAGAGAGTGGGGTTCACTCTCATTCTAATATGCCCATGGTAAAAATAAAATAAAAAATTAATCAAAACCCAACTTTCCAGCTAGCAAGAACAGGAAAGTGTCTCTCACCTCCCAACCCCATAATCCACATATCAGAAAAGCTGAGGCTGTTCAATTTCTAAGTCATCTAACCTGGCGGCTTCTGACTTCTGAACTCAATGGACTTGAAAAGATTTTTCCCAGACAGAAGTGTTGGGAACAGACAGTGCTCTCAGCTCTGTGTTCCATTCAGAAAGTACACTCAGACCAAGAAGGCAAACCGCCTACTGTCTGCCACACCATAATTTTCTGAAATAAAGGACGTATTATACCAAGTTGGGAAAAGTCTGCTCGGGATCAGTAACCCAACTGAGCTTTCTTGGAAAACTCATCAACTCTCTCCTCCTTTCCCCTTGGACTGGTCAAAGTTTTAACAGGAACAAGTGTGTGACCAGTGATTGGGAATCACAACTCCACCCCAGGCCCCTCATCTGCATACAAGGACAGGAGGCCTAGGGAGGCCAGGCAGCCCGAGGGTCCCCAAGCTGGCCAGCAAGCCCTCAGACGGCGCCCAGGCCTGCCTCGCCACGTGCCCGCCTCACCACCCCTGTGAAGGCACGTGCACGGAAAGTGTGCCAAATGAGCTCCACTTTCCTTTATTTAACAAACGTTGGTCTCTTCCCTTCCTGGGCTAGGACAGACCCCAGCACTGGTCTGGGTTCCAGAAAAAGCGGGGATTGGGACTTGGATTAGGTGCAGAGTCACTTACTGTTGGTTTCCCGCAGAAGCTGCGAGTTAGCAGTGCAGAGGAAGTGCACAGGAGAGGGGATGCAGTGGGCACACACAGCTCCCCTGCGCCTCGTGTGTTCTCAGGGGCACAGCCAGGCCCAGGGATCTAGGCGGCCCATGCAAGGGACGCTCACAGGTCTGAGGAGCATAGAATTGTGAGCTTGTTACCCTATTACAGGGGTCCTCAAACTTTTTAAACAGGGGGCCAGTTCACTGTCCCTCAGACCGTTGGAGGGCCCGACTATAGTTTAAAAAAAACTATGAACAAATTCCTATGCACACTGCACATATCTTATTTTGAAGCAAAGAAACAAATGGGCAAAAACACCTGTATGTGGCCCATAGTTTGAGAACGCCTGCCCTAGTATGTCCTTAGCCTCACTCTACATAGAAAACAACTTCTAACACCGGAAAGCTGCTGCTCAGCTAGCCAGACACACAGCAGATTTGTGGCCTTAAAAGTCTTGCCAGGTGCCAAGAGGCGGTATCCCCTTATCTGTGCTGCAGGGCCTGGGAATTTTCTGTCTGTGTCCACGCAGGGCTTCTGTGGGCAGGTTCAGTGGTTGCTGTCCATGATCTCCATGCTCCCTAAATAATAAACTCCTTGGGGACAGCAATCTGTTTTATTTTTAAATGTAGTATTCCCCAAGCAACTTGATATACTCCTGGGCATAGAGAAGCACTTGACAGTTAACTGAACTAAAAAGAGGGCTGAGACGGGGCTCTGGGCACCACAGCACGAGGTGTCCGTCTGGGGCCGTTTCTGGGACATCGAGTTTAGTCTGCACAGGATTACAGTATTTAAACCCTGCATGGTTAACCAGTAGTGAGGTTACACCCCAACACAGTTTACTCACAAGATGAGAAACTTATCGTTTGAATTTGGAGAGGCCAATAGTGGAAACACTGCCTTTCCTCCAGGGGACTGAGAGTTCCTTGAGGGCAAGATTTGTGTTTTGCTCATCTCTGCATCTTCCAAATGTGCCTAGCACGGAGACTGACACAGAGCAGGGGCTCCATAGATGGCTGCTGAACTAAACTGCTGCATTACTGCAAATTTCTGCTTCCTCAATGTATCCTGACAGGCCCTGTCATTCATTCATTCATTTATACATTCATTCATTCCGTTTTGTCTATCAAATGCTTTTATATGCCAGGCACTGTGCCAGAAAATAGAGATATTATGGGGACAAAGTAAGACTGTCCTGGTTCCTGATCCCTTGGAATGTATATTCTTAGCAAGGTAGATAGATTTTTAAATCCAATAGTCACACAAATAATCATATTGTTTTAACTGTAATAAATAACCTAAAGGAGAGGTGGTATAGGCATAGTGTGGGCATAGACAACAAGGGAACTGACTCTGCAGTTGGTGCAATGTAGAAATTTTAATCACACTAAAATAAAACTTCAACTTTGTTGGCGCAGATGGTTTAGCAAGAGGGAAAGATACAAATCCTAGCAGTTCATTAGGTGGTCTTAATACCACAGTGTACAAATCACCAATATATTAATAGGAAAAGTAAACACGTTCCTCCCCTAGTTCTCTAGAGCTTACCAAAGGAAACGGGAACAAAGACTAACAAAAATACAATGAATCCCTGGTTACCAGAGGATTTCTAACAACCACAACGTAAAACAATTGAGATTCAACTTTTATTTCCAATAGTATGGTAGACTGGATACCCTGACCAAACGACTAGCTGAAAACAGCTGAAAAGGCAGAATAAAAAGCAACAATTAAAAAAAAAATCATATATTTTAAAATGCAGGGACAAACTTGCAAGAAAGTAAGAAATAATCAGAAACCAAAAAGCAAATGAAAATAAGAACCCACAGGAAAACTGGCTTTCTTTTTGAGGGCACCTACTAAACCGGGTTAGTTTAGAACGCAGGACGCGGACGACAAAGCCCAGAGTCCACTCAAGGCGGGAGTTTGACAGGTGTCCACTCTATACCACCACCCGCATACACCTAGGACTCCCTCCGCCCTCAGTATAAAAATAAAAGAGAAATAAACCCACCTCACCAGATTTGAAAAAGATCCAGATACAACTTTTAGAACTGTAATAGAAAAAAAAATTTTTTTAAAATCTCGATGGGTAGGTAAAAGAGTAGCCTAATTAAAGCTCTAATAAGAACTGATTAACTGGAAGAAAATTCTGAGATGACCATTTAGAATGCAGCACCGGGAGAAAAAAGAAGGAAAACATGAAAGAAGGCAACAGACATAGATGACAGAGTGTACAGGTGTGAAAAATGCCTCAAGTTCCAAAACGAAAGGAAAGAGAAAATGGCGCAAAGGATATATTTGAAGACATAGAAATTTCCCGAACTGATGAAAGACAATAATCCAGATTCTGAAAGACTAATCACAATCAGGACAAAAATAAAATGAAATAAAAACCACTAATACAAAAGCCAGACAAAGATATTAAGTGAAAACGAAGACTACAGACCAATACCTCTCTTGAACACAGATATAAAAATTCTAAATAAAATTTTAGCAAATAAAGTATAACAATATATAAAAAAGATAATAAATAACAATCAGTGGAGTTTATCCAAGAAACACAAGGTTAGTTTACATTCAGAATTAATCAATGGGCTGTGGGCACCATGGCTCATGCCTATAATCCCAGCACTTTAGGTGGCTATCTTGAGCCCAGGAGTTTGAGACCAGCCAAGGCAACATAGAGAGACTCTGTCTCTATAAAAAATTTTAAAAACTGGCCAGATGTAGCAGCGTGCACCTGTAGTCTTAACTACTCAGGAGGTTGAGGAGGGAGGATCACTTGAGCCCAGGAGTTTGAAGTTGCAGTGAACTATGATCATGCCACTGCACTCTAGCCTGGGTGACAGAGTGAGACCCTATCTACAAACAACAACAATAATAATAAGTAATCAATGTAATCTACTATATTAACAAACTTAAAAAGAAATATCAAACAATCTCAATAAATGCAGAAAAAGCATTTGGTAAAATCCAACATCTATTCCTAATTAAAACTGTCAACAAACTAAAAATAGAAAGGAAGTTCTTCCATCCGAATGGCATCCACCATATATACACCTCAACAAAGCTGTATGGGGAGAAAAAGGACCAATACTTTTTATAAAAACTTTACTTAAAAAAAAGAAAACACAAACAAGCAGGCGGTTCACTGGTGAAGTGAGCAAGGCCTCAAGCTGGTCTCAAAGCCGCTCTTGGAAGTGCAGTGTCAGCATGAAGAGGGGCAGGAAGGTGGGGAGTGGGAAGCTGCGCACACAGGCCTCCCACGCTGGGCAGTGCCGTGGCTGTGGTTTGGAGAGATGACTGGCTTTTTGAGGTTGCCTTCATGGCAAAACTGATTGATTCAGTGCCCAAGTCTCTGGCAGTCTAATACTTGGAGCCTGAGACAGATGTCAGGTTGCATTCCTGTGGCTTTTTTTCTTTTCCTATGTGCATTTCGAAAGAGATTCCTGGGTGCCTGTGAAGCCTTCACCCAAAGCAAGCTTAGCGTGGTGAAATTTCAGTCATGGCTGAAGGATTAAAGACACAGAGTTTTGAGGAAAAAGAGAGGCAGAGCTTTAGAAGGGCTCCAGGCGGGAGCTCTATGCGGGGAGGTGCAGACATACAGGGACAACCGCAGGGGGCGCCCTAACCCCTTGAGCAGTGCAGGCAGGGAGGGGAAAGAAAGCACTCCTCAACCCCAGCACCCCTGGGAGGCAGAATTCCCTCCTCCAGCCCTACCCCCAGGAAGCACTGGGACTTCCCATGCTCCCTTTATCAAATGTTAAGAGAAGAGCTTAAAAATGAAATGTCAACGGAACAGCCGAGGAGGCCACTTCCCATTCACCCTGAGTACGGCTTCTAGCCCTCCGCCCTTATTGCCTTGCGGCGGGTCGCTCTGGAAGCCCCTTAGCCTCCAGGCAGCCTGGTTTCCCCATCTCTTGCATGGGGACACAATCACTACACTGCCTACGTCACCCATTTTCCCTCTGAAGGACAGAAATGCACATAACCCTGAGGATTTCAGAACACAGGGGTCAATCTGGCAGGCCACGGCTGAGACCCGGTGGGTGGGCACAGAAGGCTTTATTTAGCCTGCATGATATTTAAAATGCAAGAAAGTCCACATAAAAAAAAAAATCCACAAGTCTGTCTTTTCTTGAAAAACCCAAAGGAAGATCTGGCCTCACAGGCCCCAATTCCCCAAGCAATCACCTGGAGCTGAGTAATGACCACCCCGAAGCCCACCAGAGAGCCCCTCACTCATATAGGTCACTGGCTCGGCCCTGGGGACGATTGGGTTTGCCATGCCCTAGAGTCAGTCAGAAGGGTACTTGGACGTCATCTTGTCCAGACTGCCCCTCACCGAGGACATTCTGTGACAGGCCTATACGATGGCCCCAGCCCTGAACAATTCTCTTGCTCTGGGAACTCACTGCCTTTTGAGGATGCCCATGGGCAGGATTCCATTTGCTGGAAAGTTCTTCCTTACGTTCGGATGGAAGGTCCTGCCCAGTAACTCCCACCTGCAGGTCCAGGGTCTACTTTCCCTTATTGCTTCCCCGACGCCCCGATTTCAGGCATTGACAGCCTCTGAGCTCTCTCCACGGAAACCTCAATGCCCAGCTTCTTCAGCCCTGCCCTTTACACACCAGCCCCTGGCGGCATCCCAGCACTTGCCTTTGAACATGCTCCACTTTATCTGTGTCAAATGTGGGCTCTCCCTTCCCATTTCATCCTGGTGAGCAGGCTGAATTAATTACTGACACGTGTTACTGCACGGTGGCTGTCCTCTCGCGGGCTTTCAAGAGAGGCAGTGTCGCTGAGTACTATCAGCAACATTAAATATGTTCTGTCGGTTTTAGTCTCAACATCCCAAATGATAAAAATAGACCTCGTGGCACCAGGCAGGATAATTCGCCCTCTCTACAAATCAGTTCTGAAACAGAGAAAAGAAGCTTCAGGGATTTCCCACATTTAAAAAATTATGTAAGTCCTGGAGTGAAAGTGAATTGTTTAGAATTTTTAAAATGTAGCCCATATTCTGAGGTTAAGTACTTTTTATGTAAAGGAAACAAACAGTATGCCAAGATTCGCCAGTGCAGAGCTGGTTAGAACACAGACAAAAAAAAAAAAATCTCTCTCCTGTGCTTCCTGCGGTTTTCTGGAAGGCCAACATGGTGGGAATGGAAAAAGCAATGGGCCTTGATGTCATCTCACAGGTGAAATCTGTGTGTGTGTGTGTGTGTGTGTGTGTGTGTGTGTGTGTGAGAAAGAGAGACAGAGAAAGAGAGATGGACTGAGATTTTAGAAAAGTCACTACCTGTCTCTGGATCAGTTACCTGTTTTGTAAAATGCTAGGCTTGGACCAAGTCACTGAGAGGTCCTCAAACCTGCATCAGAGTCACCTGGGTGTGCACTTTGTTGAACATGCAGATTCCCTGGCTGGCCCATGGAAATTCTGAACCTGGAGGGCTAGGGTGGGCCCCAGGGGCCCCCCTAGGCCCCAGGTTGCTTAGTCTGGCGGTGCCGTTCCAGGTCTGTCCCTACACTTGATTATTTGGCATGCATTCCGTGGCGGGAGGTGTGCCAGGGGCTGGGGGCTATAACAGGAGGCAAGTCATACAGGCGCAGCTTGCGGGGAGCTCATGCACCCGCAGGGTAGGTGATGGGACGCGGCCAAGGACACAGATGACTGCCCTGGGAAGTGGCCAGGGCCAAGGCACCCATAAGCACAGGACACCATGGGAAGCTGCTCAGGCTGAGGGAGGCAGGGTGGTCAGGGGAGGCTTGCTGGGGAGGTGAGGTCTCCGCAGACTCTGAAGCACGTGGAGGGCCTGACCGGGGAAGCCCAGGCTGGCAGCACGTCAAGGCCAAGGGACCAGGTAGAGCACGCGTGTTTTGGGAGCCCAGGGCAAGCTGGAGGGAGAGCAGGAGACCACAGCTGGAGAAGCAGGTGGGGGCCAGACCAGCAGGGCCTGGGCAGCCACAGCAAGAGCTTCGGATTTTAACCTAGAGACCAGGGGAGCCCTGGAAAAGCTCTGAGCAAGGTAGGGACATGACCGGACTTGTGCTTGAGAAAGATCACTGTGGTTGCTGTGTACAGAATACCTTGCAAGGAAAAGAAAGGGCGCAGGAAGAAGGAAGAAGAAGAGGCCGGAATAAACAAAGGATCTGTTCTGCACACAGAGGCTCGGGGCTAGAGGAGGCCCACATGGGGAATGGCCCCGACTCTCAGGGCAAAGCCAGCTTTGCCTTCTTATCCCAGGTCCCACAAATATGATCACCTTTCCATGCTGGAGAAACTTGGGCTGAGAACAGAAGCCTCTTCCCACCTGCTCACTGTCCCCTTTAATTCTGTCCGGGCTGCCCACTTCTCTCAGGCTAAGAAAGGGAAATGGAACCTGCCAGTTGGTTTTAAGGTATCAAGTTGCAAAAGCAAGAAGGTTCTAGAAACGGCTCAAAAGAGAAACATCCTTCATGCTTACCCTTTGGGAATATAAATACTGTCTTAATAATAACTTACTTGTGGCCAGCACTCTACCAGCATAATACTTTGATCACCTTCTTTTTTTTTTTTTTTTCATTTCAAAATATTAAGGGGGTACAAATGTTTTAGGTTACAAGGATCACTTTTGTAATACTTGAGTCCCAGCCTGTCCCCAAGTCATGTTCGTTGTACCCATTAGGTGGGTTTTTGCACTCCGGTCTCCCAGCTGATTTCCACTGGGGACTCACCATACCTTTCTGAAGGCTCCCAACACTCCTGAGAAACAAAGACGCCCATTCTAGAGAGGAGGAAATTGAGGCCTAGGGGGCTTGAGCAACTGGTGCAAGGTCACGGAGAGAGCAGGAAGCAGAGCTGAGGCTCGGAATTCATTCCACGGCTCTTTACTGCTATTGATTCCCCAGCCCACGGGGACTGTAATTAATTAAAATGTCTCTCCGCAGCACTGGAGACCGCAAACTGGAGAATTCAATGAAAACGATCTGCCCAGTGTGAAAGTGTTTCATCTTGAAGTCCTGGGAGGGCTTTTGAAATGAGAGAGGAGCCCATGAGGTGGAGAGGGCAGACATGCCCCAGGCCTGTTAGGAAATGTCGTCCCTGCCTGCAAATGCCCACTCCAAGGGGGCCGAGACTGCATAGCTGAGTCCCTCGCTGCTCCTGGGAGGTGGGAACAACCCTGTTCCGAGGAGTAGAGGGGACAAATCACATGGAATGCGTCCCTTTCTTCTACTCTCTCATCCTACATTTTTATCCAAGTCAAATTAGGTAAGTTAATGTACAGTTTGTTTACAGAAAGGAAAACAGTCTCCAAACACCACTGTCACCAAAAAAATGAACAGCTATTTTTGAGCTCTGGCAATGTGCGAGGCACAAGTCCTGTCTATACGGTCTTCCGATTAATCGTTAGCATAAGTCTATGACGTTGGTGACTATTTATCCCCATTCTACAGGTGGGAAAACTGAGGCTCAGAAAGGCTAAGCATCGTCCTTAATGGCCATACAGCTACTACGAATGACTGAGGCAAGATTCGAACCCAGGCCTTTCTGACTGCTGAGCCCATGCTGTTCCGCTTGCAAGACTGTGCCCTGCCACCCGGGGAGGCAGGAAGGGGACTGTGATAGTCCCATTTCCCACAAGAGAAGCCGGCCTGCCAGAGGTCACAGAACATGCATATCTTGGGGCTCCATTTGCGCCTCTCAGATGGACAGCCAGGCTGTAGGCCGGAGCCACTGCGTTGCACAAAGCCTGGCAAGGATGGGGACGTGGAGTGAGAGCAGTTCCAGAGGGCGCAGAAGAGACCCAGGGAGACAAGGAGGAAGGAAGTGGCGGGTGCTGGGCCTCCGGGCAGCTGAGGGCTGATCTATTTATCATGCTAGGCGTTCGATAGCTGCCGGAGTGATTTTCATGGGCAAACTGCCCAACAAGCCTCTGAGTACTCAGGAAACAAATTGAACAGGAGGTAAAAGGTAATGGTCTTATAATTAAAGCATGACCACCTGGGGTTGGGCAGAAGGAGGAAATTCTCTCCCTGGAGGACAGGAGTAGAGATTTTTTTTCTCTCGTGGGTCGATACGACCTAGAAGGGAAAAATCTGCCATGGTCTACTCACAAGCAAAAAGCAATTACTGATACCATGTTGTAGTTGGGTTCTACAGGTACCAAAAAAAAAAAGCAATTGCTGAGATGTGAAGATGAAAAATATAAATGTAGGTGCTGATAGGCAGGCCTTCTTGTGCAAATATCATCTTATCACACAGTATACCTGGGACATAACTTATAAGCAATGATGGACTGGAAGAAAGTCCCAAACTACTGAAGGATGCCGGTTCCATGGTCTCTGAAAAATGGGTAGGTTTTCAGTGAGTGAAGGGTCTTTCATCTGGGAAGACCCAGAAGTGCAATTTATTGTCATGAATTTTTAATTTTCAAATTAACAACATCTATTTTCCATAAAGCTAACCGATGTGGACAATGAGGTTATTTTGATCAACACAAATAATTTGAACTCAGGAACTTGAGGCAACAGCTTGCAGCTCACATCTGCCTCCGAAGTACAGTTCCTCTGTTTGGCTTTGGTTGCCCAATGCTGAGAAAATCTTTCTGATTTAATGGATGGTAGATGCATCTGATGAATAAGTAGATGCATTTTTTTTTTTTTTAAACAGGCTGCTTTACAATCTCAGGATTATCTTCCATGAAACAGATGCTGAAAGAATAAGCTGGTGACCTTTGACCTGTAAAAAACACGGTATATACCACATGAGTGTTTTTTAAAAAAATACATTATTATTACAGCTTTAAAAAGAGTTAACAGAACTTGAAAAATGTTTACAAAATGTTATAAACACGGAAGTGTCCACGTGACCAAGACAGTTTATAAAGTGCTGGCTGGGATGATCTCTGAGATCACCATGACATCTTGAACAGAAAGCAATGAAAACCCCAGGGGCAGAAGCAGGTTGGAAGCAAATAGACAGTCTCCCCCATTTCAGAGGAGGAAGAGAAGAGGGAAGAAGAGACGATAACAATTACTGCCACAGACTGTACCTTCTCAGATAAATCCTTATACACCTAAAGCTAGAAAAAGCACCAGCTGAAAAAGATAAAAGCTTCAGATGCACAAAGCTAGGAGTGTCTTGCCACATCCTCCTCCTGCCCCAGGGCTAAAGCCTTGGCTGTAATAACTAAGTAGCTTCTGGCATAGAGAAGACCAGATCGCCCAAACAAGCAATTTAGACACCTTGGTGACCGGCTAACTAACATACCTGCAGCCATGATGTGTACAGACGGCAGATCTGCACAATGCATGCTGTGGCACGTTTATTTATTTTTAACGACATCGGTATTCTTTTGCTTATCATTCTTCGGGAGAAGGAAAATCACTGCTAGATCTAGATCTTATATCTAGAAGAACTAAAAGGCTGGGATGATTAGGAAAAAGAAGAAAAGGCAGAGGTGGTGACCTACACACCCCTGGAGCCATCCAAGCCCATACCTAGATGACACCTTTGAAGGCAGCTGCAAAGAGGATTCCTCCTCGGGGTGAGACCTTGTACTATATGATTCCTAAGGTTCCCTTCCAACCCAGACTGTGTTTCTAAATAATAAAAGTGATCCTTTTAAAATCGATTTTTAACATCACACAAGATATACATATACACAATCTTATATCTCAGGACCGGCAACAGTGCAATGGAATTTACAAAGCCTTTTTCCCACACGTGTTTCCTGCACTGCCGCTATTGCTGTCATTATCCCCATTTTAGAGGTGAGGCGGGGACTCTGAGTTTAAGTAACTGCTGCAAGGTCAGACATCTGGAGAGTGGAAATCCCTGACAGCTCCAGGTTTCCCTCCGACATTTCTCCTCCTCCTCCTCTTCTCTCATCTTCGCCCCCTTTTTGTCTTCTGGAAAGTACAGTTCAATAACGAGAAAATGGAGGGGGGAGGAATGGAGAATGAGCTTCCTGCACAGGTACCTGAATCCCCTCCCGTCTCTTCGCGCCACAGGATGATTCAGGCAAGACTTACGCATCACCTCGGTGTGTAATGAACACACTGAGATGTGGAATGATTAAAAAAAAAAATGGTTCATGCATATCTGAACCAATTTTAAAGAGAGAAAATTAGTCCCCTTTTTAAGTTTAAAAAAGGAAGTATTTTAGTTTAAAGTGAGGAAGTGAAAGGGAGGAGGTTTTTGGATTTTTTTTTTCTTCCCCAAAATAGGCTCTTGTCATTCCCACCAGTGGTGAATGCTCACTGCTTCTGAGATCACAGCCAATGAAACATTCAGCTGAATTCCATAATGAACCGGCATAGAAGACAAATGCCAATTCATTAAAGAAGGAAAAAAGATTACTTCTAAAAGATAAGTCCTCCAGATTGGTTATTGGGTTTGAATCTTCAAAAGGGGAACCACCTGGTTCTTGATTTTGTTTGGAGGCTGTTTTGATCTTCAGAATTCAGATCGAAAATGATTTTTCCCAAAAAAATGTTTTTGCAAAGAAAGTGTGGGAGGAAATGGTTAGAGAGGAATTATTCCCATCAAACAGCCTTTCAGTATTGCAACTTCTTGAAGGAGCCACATTTCTCAAATGGTCGGAAAGGAATGAAGAGTCCCAAAACCCTGCGCTAGAACCGGACAGTTTCCATACAAAACCTCTCCATCCTCTTCCTGATGGAGAACTCTGGAGGGCAGGAGTTGCCAAGCCCTTCCTGCAACACAGGCCCCTGGGACCTAGAAAGTTTTCTTAATTGGTTCAAGAACATACAGCACAGATTTGTGTCCTGACTTACATCATGACTTATATCTAGGCCAGCGCTCCTTGCTCTTCAACAGGGAAAGCACTTCCAAAGAGAGATGCCAACTCAAATTCAGCTTCCTAAAACCCAGCTCGGCCACTATTTGGGGAAGCAAGCTGCCATGCTGTAAGGACACTCAAGCTTCCTCAGGGAGAGGTCCATGTGTCGAGGAACTGAGGCCTCCTGCCAATAGCCATGGGAATGAGCTATTCTAGAAGCAGATTACCCAACCCAGGCTGACACTTTAGATGCCTGCAGGGCTGCCAACATCTTGCTACAACATCACAAGAGACCTTAAGCTAGCACCGTGCAGCTAAGCCCAAGTTCCTGACCCATGGACACTAATTTGTTATGCAGCAATATAAAACTAAAACAGGAAACAGTGAGTGTAATAGCAAGTAGACAATAGGAAAGTCATAATTTTATGGCAGAAGGAGTAATCTACATACTTGGATGAATACTTCCTTATTATTAAGCCAAAAGAGAAATCAGATGGAAGACCTGAGATGGGCTGGCTTCATGCTTTCGGCTCAAAAACCACAGGGAAAAGAAGGGAAGGTGTAGACAAAGACACTCGTGCTAAGGCTGGCCGACCCACTCAGCACTCCACTCCTTCCCCTGGGAGATGCCATAGGAAAGCTCCAGGGCTACCGTCTAGACATACAGTCCTCCTCCACTTCCCCAAAGAGACCAAGCCCTTCCCTGCCCTCTGGTCTTTGCATTTGTGTGTGTGTGTGTGGGGGGGTGATCTCCTCCTCCTAGCATCTCCTTCACCTTTCGTTCATTCATTTCTATTCATTTAATTTTTTAAAACTTTTTATTGGGAAATAATTTCAAACTTACAGAAAAAAATGCAAGACTAGTGCAAAGAACTCCATATGTCCTTCATCCACATTGGTTGTTACCACTACCCACATTTGTTTTACCATTCTCTCTCTCTCTCACCCAGCTACCTATCATCTAAAATGTTTTTCTAAACCATTTGAGAGAAAGTAGAAGACATGATAACTCTTTATGCTTAAATTCTTTAATGTGTATTTCTTTTTTTTTTTTTTTTTTTGAGACCGAGTCTCACTCTGTTGCCCAGGCTAGAGTGCTGTGGCGTCAGCCTAGCTCACAGCAACCTCAAACTCCTGGGCTCAAGTGATCCTCCTGCCTCAGCCTCCCGAGTAGCTGGGACCACAGGCATACACCACCATGCCCAGCTAATTTTTTCTATTTTTAGTAGAGATGGGGGTCTCGCTTTTGTTCAGGGTGGTCTCGAACTCCTGAGCTCAAACGATCCACCTGCCTTGGCCTCCCAGAGTGCTAGGATTACAGGAGTGAGCCACCACGCCCAGCCTAGTGTGTATTTCTTAAGAATAAGCACATCAAAGCAGGAAATTTAACACTGATACAATACTATTATCTAATCTACGGTCTATATGCAAATTTTGCCAATTGTTCCAATACTGTGCTTTATGGCTAATTTTATTTTTTGGTTGGGGTCCAATGGTTTTTTCCCTCATCAAACATATCATGCACCAGGCACTGTGCAGACAGCACCGGGGATCGAATGGGGCGGGCGGGGCTGGGGGCACAGTCACTGCCATCATGGCACTTACAGTTTAATAGGGAGACATGTTAACCAAATAATCACACTAATTATACATTTGTGTAATCGCAAACTTAGACATGTGCCTTAAAGAAAAAGGCCCGAGAGGGGCGAGGACAAGGGTGGGAGGGGGTCAGAAAGGTCTCCTGACGTAGGGACACTTGACCTGAGACCTGAAGGGAGAAGCCAGGCAAACTCTGTGTGCACGCGTGTGTGTGTGTGTGTGTGTGCGCGTGTGCATGTGTGTGTGTTTGTACGTGTGGTAGGGCGACTGGAAGAACACTCCATGCAGTGAGAGGGACATGTGCCAAGGGGAGGACATGTGGTGTTTTCCAAGGTCAGTGTGGCTGGAGGGGGCAGTGTGGGGAGGGAGCTGGCAGTGAAGTCTTTATCCTAGAACCGGAAGCCGCTGATGGTTTCCCAGGAGAGCCAGTGGCATGATTTACATTTCCGAAAGATCGCTCTGACTGCTGCATGGAGACAGGTAATGAAAATAATACAGGGCAACCATCCCTTAGCCTCAATTCCAAAATCCAAACAGCTTTTTTAATAACTTTTTTTTTTATAACTCATTTAGTGACAAAGCCTGACCTGAATAGACATGAGTCTATTTATACTCTTAATTTTCCCACTTAGCGTGAATATATTTTTGCCACAGGGGAAAAAAAATGTGTTTGATTATGGGGAGCTACTGCAGACCCCACTCGGGCTATTACATAAAAAAATATATGCATGGTGTTAACATTCCTACATCAGAAAGACTCTCGTACCTGTGTTATCAACCGAATGCTTACGTGCCCCCAAAATTCATATGTTGGAATCCTAAACCCCCATGTGATGGTATTAGGACGTGGGGCCTTTGGGAGGTAATTAGGTCATGAGGGTGGACCCCTCATGAATGGGATTAGTGCTCTTATAAGGAGAGACAAGAGAGCTTGCTCGTTCTCTCTGCCACATGAGGACAAAGCAAGAAAGCAGCCATCCACACACCAGGAAGGGGGTCCTCACCAAGAACCTGACTTCTGGTACCCTGATCTTGGACTTCCAGCCTCCAGGACTGTAAGAAATAAATGATTGTTGTTCAAGCCACCCAGTCTAAGGTATTCTGTTACAGCAGCCCAAACTGACTAAGACAGCCAGTTATCAATTTATTGCCTCTCAGCTCCAAACCCACCTTCATTGCATGCTGTGCAAAAATGGTTCTGGGCCCTAAAACACGTTTCCCTTGCTAGCTAACGTGACCTTAACAGCAGGCAGTAGAAGATGCTGGAGACACGCTACACTGCAGGAGGGAAGGTTTATTTCATCCTGGTTCTGGTGTGTTCAGCAGGGAGACAGCACGGGTGGCTCCTCTGGCACGAGGCCTCTGCAGCTTGCACAGCTTCTCTGTGTCCAGCTTCTGCAGTATGTCACTTCTCCACTGCCTGGCTCCCACAGTAGGCAGCAACCAACAGCATCCCTGGCCGGCCAGCTTCCCCCAGCACCCATTTCCTTGGAGGGACTCGTAGTGGAATGCCTTCTGCAAGTTACCTCACCATGCATGTCTTTCCCCAGCACCCTAGCAGGAGGATTTCTAGCAAGATTTGCTGGTGTGACAGCACAGTGACTTCTCCGCCATTCAGGAGGCATAACTGTGCCCTCCCCAAGAAGTCAGGTTCTCAGCCTGGGGACCTCTTCCTTGGATGCTCTATCTCAGTTCTGGAGGGAAGATTTTCCACTTCGGGAGTTCTTTCTCAGCCCTGGGGGTAGGGCTGCTCGTATATCTGCTATTCCTGTATTCTTTAGAGCTCTGTTTACTTCTTACTAGCCAGTTCTTGATTACTCCAATGTCCTGTTAGAGTTAATAATTCTTTACATTAAACTTCCCGGGTTCCAATTACTGTGTGGTTTCTCTCTCCTGAATGAACCTTGACTAATATAATTCCGAATCCTAAATTGTGCCTAATACAGAGGATTTGGGCTAAGAGATTCCAGACCTGTAAAAAGGGCACCTATGTACCACTCATTAAATGCCAGGCACTATTACACATGAATTCATTTAATCCTGATAACTATCTAACTGTCTCATGAAGGAGGTACTATTATCAGGCCGATATTTTTTTTTTTTTTTTAGAGTCTCTGTAACCCTGGCCAGAGTGCCGTGGCATGATCATAGCTCAATGTAACCTCGAACTCCTGGGCTCAAGCGATCTCCTGCATCAGCCTCCCAGAGTAGCTGGGACTACAGGTGCGCACCACCAAGCCCGGCTAATTTTTCTATTTTTTGTAGAGACGGGGGTCTTGCTCTTGCTCAGGCTGGTTTCAAACTCCTGACCTCAAGCGATCCTCCCAGCTCAGCCTCCCATAGTACTAGGATTACATGTGAGAGCCACCACACCGGCCTATTATCAGGCCCATTTTAAAATGGAGGAAATGAGGGGAAAATTTTTTTCAAAGTCACACAGCTAGTAAAGGGCAGAGCTGGGGTTCAAACTCAGGCAAACCATGGCCTCATGAGCCTGGAGTCTGGGGGGAGACGGGGGTGGGGAGAAGCAGGGAAACCAGTTTGAAGGCCGGCGTGTGTCTTTTATTGGGCTCACTCGACCGACTGCGTACATCCCACTGCCCAGGAGTCATCTGTCTGTGGTCCAGCTTGTCCTCAAGGGCAGAGACCTTGTCCTTTCCTCTTGGAATGTCAAGTGCTTAGCAGAAAGCCAGCCTGGGGCACATTCAGTATTCAGTCAAAAAGTGCTGGATAAATGAAGTAGAACTACGGATCTAAATGCCAGCCAAACAGTAGGCTGAGCCTTCCCAGTCAGGGCCCGTGCTCCAGCGTCCTGGCCTCTCCAGGCCTGGCCTGGGGGCAAACACCTGAGAGTAGTTGACAAAATGACCTTGATCTCCTTCAACGCTGGAACTCCAGGACCCATGAGAAAAAGGAACTGGTCACATGACTTCTCTGCCCAACACCCTTCCTGCCCTGGGGACTGGAGGACGGAGTCCAGCTCGGGGACCTAGCCCCCTGCATTTCAGCCTCTCCCAGCCCCACTCCTGGATTTGCTTTTTAGGGGCAAAATACACTGAATTTGGGAAACCTGCATACCACCCATGCTGTTTTCCCCACTTTGGACCTTTGACCGTCCCCTCTGCCTAGAATCCCTTCAAACCCACACTACCCCCCACCTTACGCCCAGTCATTTCCCTGCCTGGCTAGCCCATCCCACTCCCTTTGAAAGACCTAGGTCAGGATTCCTTCCTTCAGGAGGCCTTTCCTGCTCTACCCACCCTGCCCATCTGGGTTCACTCTCTCTCCTATGTGCTCACAGAGAGCCCTGTACCTGCAGCTACCAGAGAGAGGTCCCACTGCATTCTGATGTGACCCGTTTGGAGTGTGGAGCCAAGAGTATTTAGTGGTGGAGGCTCAGGACTCTGCAAGCCAATCACAGCTCCATCAGTGACCAGCTGTGTGACCTCGGGTGAGACATTTCATCTCCCTGACACTTGGCGCCCTCACCTATGAAATGGGGATAATTACAGGGTGTGTGTTATTGGGTTGCTGTGAGGATTAAAAATGATAATGTATGCAAAGTGCTTAACACTGTGCCGGGCAAAAACCGCCTGCAACAGTAGTTGGGTGTCTTAAGCTCAGAGGCTGCAGGTTACACATCTTGGTGGCCTTGCAATCGAGCACAGCGTCTGACCAACAGCAGGGCTCAGTGGACAAATGAATGGATTCATCCTCTCCCCACCCTAATAGCCTTCAAACTGGTCTCCCTGCCTCCAGTGGCTCCAGCATTGCCCTGGTGACCTTTCTGAGGCCTGGCTCCGATCAAGTCACCCTCTGCTCAAAGACTAGCCATGGCTCCCCAGCCCAGCGATCAGAGCCCCCGTGGGCCAGCCCTTACCAACATCTTCGCTGCTCTCTCTAACAGGCGTCTGAAGTTTCAGTGATTCAGGCTTACTCACTGTTCCTGGAATAGGTTCCCCCCTTTCTGCCAGCTAGAAACCCCAATCCCACTATGTACACTTTGCTAAAGTCTTAACCTTCCTCAGGACCACCTTAAACATCACCGCCTTTCAGAAGTCCTTCCTGATCTCCATTGGCGTGGTCTCATCTTCTTCGCACCCCGTGGCACTTGGCCGGTCCCCTCCCGCAGTACGATTTATGTTCTGCCTTGTGCGCTACATCACCGTGAACTTGCCTATGTCCCTTTTCAGACGAGGAGCTCTCTGAACACAGCAGATGTTTTCTGTACCTATCACACAGTAATTCCCAAAATCAATTTAGTTGGGACCCAGAACAAAAATAAATTGTTGAACTCAGAACAAAAACAGAGAAAATACAGTTACGTAAAAGGCAGTATGCACCAAGTGTTTATTCTCTAGTATTCAAGGCTAATAGCTGAGTTAAAAAAACAAACAAACAGGTTGATCTCTTAATAAGGAGAGTGGTTTTAGTTAAAGAATACATACATGCAGTGTAATATGTTAATCCTCCATAGAAAGAGAGGATCTTTTCCATGAATTGAAAAGGAATGGAGTAGCTGGAAGAGATTAAGACAATTATCCCTGCCTTTGCGAAGATGTTTCATCCACCTCCCCACAAACACAACACAAAACACACACACACACACTCACGCACACATGAAAAACAATCTGATGAGAAAATGGAAAACGCACCATGTGTCAGTTTCCTAGGGCTACCATAATAAAGCACCACAAACTGGGTGGCTGAAAACAACAGAAATTTATTGTCTCACAGTTCTGCAGGCTTGAAATTAGAAATCAAGGTGTTGGCAGGACTATCCTCCCTCAAAGCCTCTAGGGAAGGATGCTTCCTCTTCCAGCTTCTGGTAGCCCCCGCATTGCTTAGTTTTCGGGGCAGCAAAATTCCAATCTCTGTCTCCGTCTTCACGCTGCCATCTCCCCTCTCCGTGTCTCTTCTCTTCTTAGAAAGACACCTGTCAGTCATATGGGATTAAGGGCCCGCCCTGCTCCAGCATGACCTCGCCTTAACCAGTTGCACCTGTGACAACCCTGTCGCCAAACAAAGTCATGTTCTGAGGTACTGGGGGTCAGGACTTGAACCCATCTTTCCGAGAACATAGTTCAACTTATCAGACCCGCTTCCTGGGAGCTGTGGTCCTCGAGAAAGACCAGGGCATTAGCCAGCAGCCCTTTTCCTTAAGAGACTCTCTCTAGACTGCAGGGACTCCAAACCCCACCTCCAGCAAACCCCTCCCTGGACAAGAAGTGCGCAGGGGGTCCACACTCCTAGTAACCAAGGAGAAAACAGAATCTCAGAGAAGTCACGTAATTCATACTCTAAAGACTGTCTGGAGGGAGAGACACAAATGGACGCTCATCCAGAGACACCACCAATGAAGCCATGTGGACTGAGGACGGGGACTGCATCTGATGGGGAGATGTGAGAGAAACAGGGAGATGGTTTCCCCTTAGAGCTCTGGCCAGCACTCCTTTGGCTGTTGCTCTAGGGAGCTAAGGCTTTTGAGGCCCTCTGATCTCCACAGGGGAGAAGGAAGCCTGTTTTTTCCCCACACTGAGAGCACAGCCTCCTTAGGGTGAAAGTGTACAATTTCTCCCAATGCCAAGAACAGAATGGCATTCCGCTGAAACACAGCAGGATGCAAGAAGTAACGTGGAACATTCAGAGTCCTGCTTGGAAGGGTACTTAGGAACACAGGCATTCATTCATTCACTCACTCACTCATTCATTCATTCATTCATTCATTCAAATAATGCTCATAGAGCACCTACCATGAATGAGCACCATGGATACAGTAGGAAATAAGACAGACAAGCTCCCTACCTGCATGGTTATCTACTGGAGATTAGAAATAAATGAGTAAATATTAATAAACAAGCAAGGTAATTTCTGACAGTGCTAAGCTGCTATGTGGATAATTCACAGTTGGACAAGTTGCTGAGCGAGGAGGGGAGAGGTACTTCAGATGGCAGGTTCAAGGAAGGCCTCTCTGGGGAGGTGACGTGGGCGCGGAGACCTAAAAGATGAGGAGGAACCAGTCAGGTGACAATCTTTGGGAAGAACATTCCAGGCAGGAGCACGTGCTTGCTGTGTAAGAAGGCCGGCATGGCCAGAGTGTGATGACTGAGAGGGACAGGGGAACAAAGTGAGTTTGGAGGGCCGAGCAGGGGCCGGACAAGGCAGGAGCTTGTACCGTATTTTCAGTGTAGCAGTGGAAAGCTGCTCAAGAGTTTCAGCAAAGGGATGGAAAGTTCTGGTGTACACGTGTACGTGTGTACTCTGGCTGTGCGTGAAGAATGCACTGGGAGTTTAGGGTGGAGGTGGGGAGCAGAGCCGGGAGGCTGTGCAGGAATCCAGGTGAGACATGACAGGCTCATGGGAAGGGGGAAGGCAATGGGTAGATTTGGAATCCATTTCAGACTTTCAGAGGTAGAGCCAGACACAGTGGATGGGCCCGACCCAGTGGAGAACTGAGGACCCTGCTGAGTGTCAAAAGCTGGAAGGACCCTGAGAACTCCTGCCCCCGGCCAACACAGCTTGCATGGGAGAAAACTGAGGCCCTGCCGATCAGTGATCCACCCGGGGTCACACAGCAACTCAAGGCAGTTCCTACCTGAGAGGTCAGGCCACCCTCCTCAAGCCCAGGGCTCCCTGACACGGAAAAGACCAGAACAGGGGTTGGCAAACCACAGCCTGCCAACCCAGCCTGCTGCCTGCTTTTGCAAATAAAGTTTTACTGGAACACAGCACGCTCTTTCCGTTATGAAGCATCTATGACCACTTTCACACAGTAGAGTTGAGTAGCTGTGCCAGATAGTGCGGCCCAACAAAGCCTAAAATAGTCTCTGGACTAAAAGATCACAGGAAACACACTGGCTACAGCGGGGAGACTGCAGAAAGCCTGGGCTCACACCACAATTCTCTGGGATTCCTTCTCTCCAGCTGGAGCCACACCCAAGGGGCTGTCCTGCTGGGAAGACTCCTTCTATCTCGATTCCTTCTGCCTAGGGAACGGGCAAACACAGCGCATCGCATTCATGCCACTAAAGTTGTACAGATTAAGTTCTATAAGCATTTCCAAAGGACAGAGAATAATTCTAACTGGAAAGATCAAGGAAAGGAAAGATTTTTATCAGAACCTGAAAAGATGGGGAGAGGGCACTCAAGAAATCTTCTGGATCACCCTGAGCCACAGCAGATTACCTAGGACTCTGCTGAGCTAAAAGGAACTGAGTTCCCCATCACTGGGGAGTATTCAAGCAAAAGACGGCTGATCACTCAGCAGGGATGAGGTTGAGGGAGACTGACGAGATGAAAGCTATGGTCCCTTGAAACTGTGGATGCCATGGTGGTAGGCTTATGGCTCCTTTAGTCTCACATCTCATCATATTTGCTCAGAGAGACATGCACAGCACAGAGACAACCGGGGGGCAGAGGCAGGAAAGACAGAGGACATGCACAGACAGAGAGAGGAAAGCGTTGAGAGCAGGAGAGAGGTGAAAGAGGCACACAAGCCCAAAATCAAAGCGAGCCCACACAAGTCAGAGAGGGAGGAAATCCGCACCAAGGCTTTTTTCCCCTTAACTGCTACCAAGAAAAAAAGAGAGCAACAGCCTGACAATTAGAGTTAAAGCTAATCAAATGTCCCTTTAATACCTCCAGCTTGGCACTTGGCAGCCTTCTTAACATGCCCCATTGTTCCCTGGCACGGCTTGGGCAGCAGGAGCCCTCAGCTGCCTCTCCCGCTGCCAGGGGAGAGTGAGGAGCAGCAGATCTAGGCAGGGGAAGGGGGAGGAGGGGCAGGGGAAGGAGAGGGGGGAGGGAGAGGCGAATCCTAGGCTCTGGGGCTATCTCTGCTGGGAGACCCCACCTCTGGGAGCAGAGGAGTCCCACCCCTGCAAGAAAGCCTCATACCAGACTATAGTGGCTAACAACTGCCCCAAGGGAGGAGTGGCAGGAAGAATTAGGGGTTGGGAAACTGATCCGTCCCTCTTATCTGTACTCTGCTCATGTGCCAGGAAGGTATAATTCCCACTGTACAGGCGAGGAAATGAAGGCCATGAGGTTAAATGGCTTGCCCACAGGAGTCAGTAAAACATGGTAGCTAAGGGCACAAGTCTGGGAGTCAGAAATCTGAGTTTGAGTCCTACCATTTGCTTCTTGCGCAGGCCCGGCAAGTGACTCAAGATTCCTGAGCCTCAATTTTCCCATCTGTAAAATGTCAACAGTCACTCACCTCCTGGGGTTAGAGCACGGATGAAATGAGATGGGCACAGTGCGTGGCATGCAATAAAAGCTCCATAAATGAATGGTCGTCATTGTTACTGCTGCAGAGCTAGGACGCAAAGACCAAGGTAACTCTCAGTCCAGGACTGGCCCCCGCGCTGAGCTGTGCCCACGCCCTATGCCCCACGGCCATGCCAGGAGCCACCTGCAGCCTCCAAGGGAAGGTTCCTTAACAGCAGGCAGAGCTGCAGCTACCCCCGCCCAGGCAAAGAGCGCTACACTCAGAGACATGGGTGGCTGTGTTCAGATAAACAGCCTGGCGAGGCCCAAACTGCTCCCACTCAGGTTCTCTCTTTTCCAGAAATGCCTTGGATGCCTTTGAGGTCCCCTCAGAGCAGGGAACATAGCATGTGCCATTTCTGCTGGGAAAGCTGTCTTCACTCTCATGTCGTGGCATCCTAACACTCCCCCAATAACAGAAATGTGCATCCAGGGTTTCCTGACGTGCCAAGAAGCACGGGGCAGAAAACCCAGTGGACTCTGTAGCTATGTCGTTTCTAACAAACCTACAGCAGCCCTGGCATGGCTGGAACAAACTTTATTAGACAGGGTAAACCTCAACTTCAGGTACCTAGAGGCTGAGAACAGCAAGGTAAATGGTTTCTTAGGCTGAAACACAAGAGGAATCATCTGAATATAAATGTGAGTCTGTTCAAGAGCCCAAGGTTTATTCACATTTCCAAGCAATCATCTTTTTTTTTTTGAATGTTTTCCTGAAAAGTACATGAGTCTTAGAGTCAGAAGGATTAGCCTCAACTTACCAGCTCTGTGGCTAGCCATGTCACTTATGCCCTTTGGACCTCAGTTTTCTCATCTGTGAAGTGGGGACCATATGCCCTGCCCTGCCTCTACCTTGAGAGAAAGAGGATAAACAAGGAAAAGACCATGGGAGCTTACAGGTCATAAAGCTGGGCTCCCAAACTCCAGTGTGTCTTGCGGCCAGGCCAGTTACGTGAAAGGGAGAAGGACCCGGGTTTGAGACCACACAGTGACACAGGGGCCACTGCTACCCAGAGCCAGCAAATGTTTATGATTCTGGAACCTGGGCCCAGCGGCCAGACTTTTAGATTTTTCCCAAAAAAACTAGGAATGAGAATTTTTTTTTTTAGATGTTAAATGTTCTAATGTCTAGGTACCGGCAACTTACTAAGATTTAAAAATAAAGACACCCAACCATCTATGGGCCAGCACTGTGTGAGGAGCACAAAAAATATCTCTGGGCTACAAGTGGTGCACAGGCCACCAGCTTGCAACCTCCATTAAAGTATACATGTAAGGTTTAAAAAATACACACACAATACAAAGGTCAAATAAATAATAAAAGCAGCTCTTCGAAGGAAACAGCCATTAAGGTTTATTATCAATAATATAACCAGGAATCTATACTACAGACCCTGGTGCTCCACAAACAGAATCACTAACTTTTCACCACCGTTAGGTGCCAAATTTAGAAACAGGTTATTTCACAAATAGTCACGTATGCACGTACACATTTTAACTGTCAGTAGCTGACTCTGATCAATACTCAGGAGGAAACATGCAAAAAATAACAGTTTTCAGCTGAGAACATACAATGTGCTTTAGCAGCAGGAAGTAATTTTCACACATACACACACACACACACGCACCCCCGCCAGATGTTTCCAACCTGTTCCCTGGAAGAAACCTCCTTCCTCCAGAAGCTGCCTTCAGTCCCCTCTGCTCGCGTTTGCAACGCACAGGGGAGACCCACACAGACACACACAACCCCGGCGAACTGGGCTCTTGGGAGGCTGCCCGGGGCAGCATCCAGGCGCCACGTGGGACCTGCTGTAATCCCTGCCCTGGCTCCGCTGCCTGGGCATTCAGCTAAAGAAAGAGCTTTCCAGAGCCAACAACAAATCCGAGCACCAGGCTCATGGGGTCCTCGGCGATAACCTCCCACTGTAGCCCACTCGGTCCCTGGGAGAGGGGACAGACCCTCCAACTCGCCCAAGATCACATGGTGGGTGGCCGGCGGAGGCTGCAGAAGGAAGCATCTCAGGGGGGTTGGGATTCTATTTCCTTCACTTTCTAACCCTGTGGCCCTGGATATGTTACTTAACCTCTCTGCACCTCAATCCTTTTATCTTTAATTTTATCATCACCGCGATGCTATGAAGTTGTGACGACTGTGCTCACTTTAGGAGGACCCTGGAGCCTCAGAGGTCAGGTGCGGAGCTAGCAAGGGGCAGAGAGGGGCCTGGGAATCGGGTTAGGCTGGTTCCCAATCCCACGCTCTCTCTTCTGCTCTCTCCAGCAGGAGGGAGAGGTTCGGAGGGTCTGCGTGATGCTGCCCCTTCCCAGGACACCCCTAGTTCAGCTCCTTACCCACTTCCAGGACCTAACCCTTGCCCTATGGCAGGAAGGCAGAGCACCCATCCTGGAGGGCAGCAGACTCTGGGCGTCAGAGGGAAACAGAACTCTGGGAAGCCAGCCAGTCCTCGCAGCCATCTGAAGTGCACCATCCACCTCGGATCCCAGACTCGGAGGCTGATCCACTTGCCTCTCACACGGTGCCACCACCGACAGGCACCACGGAGGTCCCCTGCGGGTGCTGACCGGCAACTTGGGGAGCTGCAGATAAACACACTCCCCAGGAATAGAAGCTCAAAGGCAGATCCCGAAGAACCCCTGGGAAAAGAAAAGCGGGCCCCTGGGGAAAGAGAAGTCTATCTCCTGGGGTGTGGGCACAGAGAAGTGTGTTCCTCATTGGACCCTCACTAGGGTTTGTTATATATGTGATCCTCGGCCCAGCCTGGGCCAGCCCAGTCGGGCTCCTTGGGCATGGGCCCTGGAGGCGCCACCCATAACAGGCTCTCTGGGGATCCTGAAGCACCCTGAAAGTTAAGAACCATTGCAAAGGCTACGCTTTTTGCAACTTGGCCAACAGTTACTGAGCGCTGGCCATACTGTCCACTCACTCAGTCAATCGGCAAACATTCTGGGCAAACAAGAGTGACCAAGAGAAAGGTTAGTCCTCGCGTTCATGAAGTAGAAAATCTGGACAGATTAAAAACAATTACTACACTGGATGACAAATTTATACGAAGGGCTTTGGGAGTGCTGCCCTAGCCAGGGCTCGGTCAGGGTTTGGGGCAATGCAGCAGGGAGGAAGGATATCAGAGGCCTTCCTGGAAGGACTTCTGATCTAAGTAGGCCGATGAGAAAATCGAGGCTTAGAGGAGCCAAGACTGCCCAAGGGTAAGTGACCCCTTGGGACTGGAGTGACCAAAGAATACTTCCTGGAGGCGGCCACCTATAAACTGAATCTAGAAGGATACAGAGGGTCTAGGTTCTCTCCCAAGGTGGGAAGTGGCAAGGTACCCCCAACAATTGCTTTGGATTCTAAGGAGTCAGGGCATAGGGTACACAGAGCAGCTTCTGCGTGCACAACCTCCTCCCTACACCCCAAAATAAGCGAGGCTGTGTCTCCCCCTGCTTCTGAATCTTGTGCTGTTAGGCCAAACACTTAGCCTCCCACTGCTCGCCTTCCAAACAACGGACGGTGTGGGTAGACCTCCCTGTCTCAGCCACAGGGAAGCCAAGAAGAACCGAGTCCCTACTACCAGCCAGCACTTCCCCAAGGCAGCGGTGTCACTCCATTTACTGAGCACTTGTTCTGCACCGAGCACCGTGCTCAGGGTTTTGCCCAGTGACTCATTCAACCCTCAAAAGAACCCCTAACACAGTTCATGCATGTTATTCCCTTTTACAGACCAAGGATTCCAGGCACAGAGCTGTGCAAGCCAAGGGTTTTGAATCGGGCGGCGTCCGGCTCCAAAGCTAGAGCTCTACACACTGCCCCACAATGTCCCAAACTAGGATGAACGGGGAGTCGCTTTGCCAACGGGGCCTCAGGAAGGGGGTGGGGCAGAGGTTCCTCCAAGGTCACACCATTGCCAAGTGAGCTCATGAACTCCTCCTTGGCTACTGCAGAGGTTCAGTCTTAGGGTAATGGTCTCTCCCCTCTGCTTAAACATCTGGGCTCCCATCAGCAGCCTCGCAGGCGGGGCTTGAGGGACAGGGGTGGAAGACGGGTCCTTTTTCCTGCTCAGATGAGGAGCAAGTACAGTGGTTAAGGACTGGGCTCTGGGTCAGAGACCTGCAGGCTCAAATGCCAGCCTGGGCAAGCACCTGCTCCGCCCTGCTTCGCTCCTGCCTGTTTGCAATTGTATTCCACGAAATGTGCAGGTGAAGGGCCTAGCGGAGTAAGTGCTAAAATCCATGGGGACTGTTATTATTATTATTATTATTAACATGATCATCTTCATTACCATCCACATCATCATTCCACGTACTGGTGTTATTCTGTGCTGGGGCTTTCTTCACCGGAGAGAGCCGAAGAGAATTCAACATTTGAAGGTCAGGATTCTCTCAGAACCAAAAGGAAGAGGAGAAAACGGGCCCGATTTTTTCTCTCTCCTCGCCTATCTGCACTCAGCAGAGGGCAGCAAACAGGAACCGTCCAAAGATAAGCGAGAGAGAGGAGAGACACATGGAGAGCAAGCTACACACGCATAAATACACACCCACCCACCGCCGCAAGCGGAATTGTTTAGCTTCCTCTAGCTTCCAAAGTATGAACACTCCGCCTCCTCCCGCTAGGAGGGCCAGGCAGAAAAAAAAAAAAAAAGTTGAAGCTGAAGAGACAGTTCTTTTTCAGCTTAAGAGAAATTTTCAACGAATTGACTTTTAGCGTATATGGGGCCGGGGGTCAGCTCTCAGAACATCTGTGAGGGGAGAGGAAGGCGGCATCGGGACTTGCAAGATTAAATAAAGACAGCTTTCCACTGCTGCTCATCGCATCCCTTGCTGTGTTGGCAAGCATTAGCACCCAAGCTTTCCCCAGTGAAAAACTGAGGCCCACACAGTCGGTCGTCTCAGCCAACTGGAGGCAGAGCTGGGATGACAATACAGACCTCCAGACTGCAGGGTCAGTGCTCGACAATGAGCCCAGGGCACAAAGAGGTTATCTCCTGAGGACCACGTCTGCTCCCCAGGGACTGACTGATGACCACCTGGGACGTCATGTCTGCAGGACTCTGGAGGGGACATGTGTTGGCTTCTTCTCTAGATATCTTTCTCTTCCTCCCTACAACAGCACCCAGATTCTTCTTTGGGGGAACTGCTCTTCCTAAATCTGGGTGGCCTGACCCCATTCCTAGCTCCAGGATAGGTTAAGTCAATCAGCATAGCTCATCTTCCCGGCAATTGTGACTGGTTCAGAGATGACATGAGATCCAAACTGGACCAATAAGACCTAAGGAGATCTTGATAGAGCTGATGGTCAAGATGTTTCCTCTCTCTTCTATAGAAGCCACCAGAGGCAACAGACCTCTGCTCTAGTATCTAGGAATGGATATGAGGTCTGAAAGAGCTGCTGCCATTTTTTGTTACTGGGGGGCGGGGCGGACTCAGTTTAGGACAAAGCCAATGCACAGAGAAAGTCAGGACCAATAGAGCCTGGAGAAAAGGAGCCCGAGCCCTGACAATACCACAAGCCTCAGGTCATACCATAACTGAAGCCAACTGCATTCAGAGGAGCAAATATATTCCCTTACCCATCTCAGTCCAGGTGGCTCAATTCATTCTGTTCCTTGCAGCTGACAGAATCTGAGGTGGCACTTAGGCTGAGATGAGCTGTCTGCCATGGACAGCAGTAATGATGCCAGGTGCTGTACATCCTATTCATTCCTCTCCTCCCTAGCTGTGTCCCTTAAAGTTTAATCCATTCTAGTTGCTTTAAGACTGTGTAAAGTTGGGAAGAAAATTTACAAAACTGGTTCAACAGAAAAGCCAGGTAGTTTCCAGCAGATAACTGGTCTCATGAAGTACTGGCCCCTGAAACTTGGGGTGATAATCTTGACTGATGAGGGAAATAATGGCAGAGAAGGATCAAATATTAGTATGTGGAAGGAAAACATCTTCATGATGAAATAGAGCAAGAACCTGGAGGAGAGGTGGATTCTGGGCTGCACTGCTTCCTGTGAGAACTTGCTTAACTGATCTGCCCACTTCTGGGCCTCGGTTTCCACACCTACAGAACGAGAGGGTTGGACTAGCTAGCTTCTGAAGCCCTCTGCCTGCTCTGCCACATTTCAATCATTCAGCCAACACGTCCTGACTGTCTTCCACATGCCAGGCCTCGTGCCATGTGCTAGAAGAGGACGTGGTCCCCACCTCAAGACACTTCTGGAAAGGGAGGCCACGATGCACTTTTTGGCCACAGGAACTCGGAGAGTATAGGCTACTCCCTTGCCCCATGCCTCTGGGCATGAGGACAGCAGTTCTCTGGGAGATGCAAGACTCTTATTCCAGGCTTCCCTTATCAGCTCTAACACACACATGGGATGCAGAGGACCCGATAAATGCAAAACACGGAACTCACTGCAAACACCATCAGGAGCCTTTAGCTGCTCTAAGACACTTCTGGCTGCCACGTTTGCCTCGGGGTGTTTTTTATACAGTGAGGAGGTCCTGATGCCATCTCAGTGTAAGAGCTGAGCATGGACAAGGTACAATTACCAAGCCAGATTGTTATCTTTTAAATGGGCCTTTGCCTTTTCGCTCCTGATTCTGTTATCTGTTATCATGTCACGGGAGCCAACAGATTAAAGGCTGAACATCCTTAGACTACAGCCTGAGAAAAAGCATTCAAATATGAAATATCCTTAAGTTGCAGCCTCATTACAAGTTAGAAACGGAGTCCTGTTTAAACACACTCCCACTATCCAGACCTTTCCAACATGTGCTTCCAAGCAAACTCACAGAACCCCAGGATGTTAGAGTTGGAAAAATTCTAACCAAGTATCTATTCCCTGCATTGCCAATGAGTTTCAACATGTCATTAATGGCACTTCAGCAGCAGTGTTGAGAAACAGTCTGAGGCCAAATCTAGGATTGGTGAAAAAGAGATTGATTAGCAATGTCTGCCCTGGCTAGGGGAGGAGAAGCACCATTATAATACACATGTGCCTTTCCTTTTTGCTGCTGAATTAAGCCTGCTGCACACATGAGGACTCCAAGGCCCAGAGAGGTTAAGTCACTTTTCTGAGGTCACACAGTGAGTTGAGGGCAGCAGAAAAGACTAGATAGAAGCCAGGCCTTTTGTTCCTAAGCCTTCCTCAGCTGGGATCCTTGGCAGACAGCAAGCCCAGAATGAGAGGAACAATGCAAGGAGCCAGATTTGTTCTGGTAAATCAACAACCATGCCCTTGTGGCATCAGATTTCACCTGGGTATGCAGACAGAGAAGTGATTAGCAATCTAACCAGCCCCTCTGTAGAAAATTAAAGAGATCAAGGCTACATTTCTACATACTTAACTTTCTGATAGGCAAGGCTCTGCTGCCACGAAGACTTAAAAAAAGGGGGTGGGGGGAATCTATTGATGTCTGGATGTTCTAAGAATAAAGTTCAGCTTTGACGCAATGAGAAAAATCCCTGACACTTGAAAATTAAAGTCATTGGTATTCCGTTATCCCATCAATTTCTGTTCCATGTATGCTATAATCCAATAAAGTCATTCTCACAGAGATTATGGCTCAGCAATGAGGAGGGGCTGTAACAAGTTTCCTAACCTGGGTTTTTGTTTATTTGTTTGTTTTTTGAGAGACAAGGCCTTAACTACAGCCTCAAACTCCTGGGCTTAAGAGATCTGCCCTCCCATCGGCCTATCAATCTGCTGGGATTACAGGCGTAGGCCACCAGGCCTGGCCTAATACGCATTTTTAATAACACATTCCCAAGCCTGGAATAGAAAACAGACTACAGAATTTTTTAATAATTATTTATTTTTTTAATAGAGATGGGGTCTCACTCTTACTCAGGCTGGTCTCAAACTCCTGACCTCAAGCAACCCTCCTGCCTCGGCCTCCCAGAGAGCTAGGATTACAGGCGTGAGCCGCCACACGGAGCCCAGACTACAGAATTAAACCAAGATGTTAAACAGATTGGGCTTGGACTGAGAGGGACCCCCAAATTAAAAGGAAGATGGCTTCAAGACTGGCTTTTCTTGTTTGGTTTCGCAGCTTTACAAGAAGCCAACAGGCTAACCAGATGAGTACTGAAATTCTAGAAGCATTATGTGTCCTTTATAAATCACTGGCCTACCCAGCTGCAGACGTACACCCAGGATCAGCTGGCATGGTAGTTATGGAGGCTTATGTTGTAGCAGACAATAAACACTCTTAATTTGAAAGTCTTTACTCTTCAATCTAGTGGAGAAACCAAGGATTTAGAGTATTGCTCAAACAGTGGATATGTCACCCTCAAGGAAACTTCTCTCAAATCCATAAGGAGTACATTTTTCATCTGGATAAAGTCCTGCCAGACTTCCTTCCAGAGCCTCTGCAGCTGTTTCTACCAGAGACATCAACAAGGTGCTCTGGGATGACTCTCAACAGTTATAACAGTGACAAGCTCAGCTCAGAACTGGTCAGTCCTGTCGAAAAAGCTCCGTGTGCTCAGGATGCCAGATAGTGGCCTGCTGTGCTACGTGCACGTTCCAGTGCACTGGGATGAGGGACGGAGCACCATTGCTCCGAGAAGTCAGCCTCTTTCCCCAAGGCCAGCTGACATTCAAACAGGGGACTGAGGGCCAAGTCCAGTGCTCTGCATCTGCCGGAGAGTGAAACAAAAAGGGGCTGTGTGGAAATTTGGCAGGGTGTTCCTGAAAGGCAGCAGATGAATGCTGAATCCTGTAGCACCTAGAAGAGCTTATCATTGGGGAAACAGCTCTGTTCTGCTGCTCCCAGGAAGCGAAGAGATTTTCTTTAAAGTGAGGATAATCAGTTGGCATGTGCCCCTACCACCACCAAACCCCGTCACCATGTCTATCACCGTCTCATCATGCTATTCCAGAGAAAAAAAAATGAACAAGAACTAGACCTTCCCCGATGAGCCTATCTGTCCATTTCAGTTAGGGGCTCTGAGCAGCACCCAGCTGTTGCTCCCCTCTCTCTATGCCCAAGGGCTGCCTTACTCCATCAATACCCTCTTGTACAAGTGAGTAATTTACTTTGAAAGCTCAGGCCAAACTGGCAGTTAACCTTGACCTTCTCTCTACACATCTGGGTCTATAGAAAATGAAAATCAGGATGTCTCTGGCATCTACGGCAAATGAAATACGAGGGCTTTCTCCAGGCAGAGGCAGAATGTCGAGAGAGCTATTTTAGAACTGGCTCCAGCTATTCCAAAGGAGAGTGTGCACTTGGGTAGAACATTCCCCCTTGACTCGGGGCTGTGTCCAGTATGGAGCCTCCACCACTGGGGATGCTACGAGGGACTCCTGCCTCAAGAAAGAAAAAAGAACTGACCATTGTATTCCTCGCTGATTCGTTGACGGTATCACAGAATGTTGGAGCTGGACCAATAATCACATTTTACTGATGGAAAGCAGGGATCAGAGAAGGAGAGGAGGGGGGATGAAGGACACGCACAGCAGAGAAGAGCCGAGAACAGAACCCTGGACTCCCGGCCCCGATGGTGCTATAGGGTAGGAACAGACGAAAGAAAGAGATTTCGTGAAGGAAAAATCCCTACAGATACAATATTTAAGGGACAGAGGTCTAAGCTGGCTGTCAGGGTTTGAACCAGAGGTTTAGGAAAGGAGTTGGGGCCCTTAGTTTCTAAACAGTAAGCTCTACCAGAAAGATCAGCCAGACCCTCTGGGACAGTTTGAAAGAATTACCAGAATGACAGGCTCAGTTCAAATTGGTCAGCTCTGTAGCAAAGAGCCTTTTCTGTGCTCAGGATGCCAGACTGCCTAGACAGCAGCCTGATACTGGGAAGAAAAAGGGAAACAATCAACCGTCAAAATATTCAGCCTCTTCCCTCGAGGCCAGCCAACAATCAGTCAAGTCTGACCCTGATGCACAAATTATCCTTTCCCATGGGACCAGGGAAAGGAAAGAAAACCTGAACGTAAGAAAACCTGAAATGTCCCACTGTATGAAATAGCTCAGGCATGCATACACTCACTGGCACCTGCCGGGAGGGCAGGAGTGATGTGACAGGGCTTTGGCCACCAGGGAGCTGCTAGTCTAAATGCACACGCACAGGCACGGTGACTTCAGAGGAGGGAGGAAGAATTAAGATCCCAGTTTTGGCTGCAACAAATGCAACTACTAATCAGACTGGCAAGTTCAGAAGAGACAGGGAGGGCATCTGGTGTTCAGTCCTCAGGGCACCGGTCACCAATAGCCTCTGGGAGATTTTGGGGGTCCCTCCACCAGAGTCTCCACCTCTGGACTCCCAGAAGGTCAAGGACAGCAGATCCCCCAAGGGCCTGGAGCTCACTCCCTCCCCCACCCCAAGAAGCCCGAAGCTGCCATGGGAGCAAGATCTTTGCATCCTCCAAGGAATCCGCAGGGTCTGAGGAGGGAATGAGGCTGGGGACAAGAAGGTTGAACAAATGTGGACAGGGGAGGAGGGAGGCCCAGGTGTCTCACTGGGCAGCTGGGAAAACAGGAAAGGGGCTGACCTGTGTAGGGAACACCGGGATCAGCAGGTGGGGATGGGGGGAGGAGAAGCAGAGAGGACCTGGTCACCAAACAGAAGGACCAGCGCCTCCATTCCTATGGGCAGGAGTCGTCCTAGGCTATGGGTATGCAGGTAGGAGCCTCCAAAAGAGACAGACGCTGGAAGAGGTCAGGGAACCCCAGATGGGGACAGGAAGGAGCATGGTGAGCTACGGTAAGAAATTCCGTCCTGGGTTCTAGTCCCAGCTCTGAGTGGCGTGGGACCCCGGACAAGTCCGGACAGGGCTCAATTTTCTCTCAGTTTTCCTCGATTTTCCCATCCAAAAAATGGGAAGAGCCCCAGAGTCTCCGGCGCTGACTCTGAGGAGGCAGACAGGAGAAGGTGGAGGAAGGAGCCGCTGGTTAGCAGTGAATTCGGGGAGGGAGTGTCCCCAACCCCAAGGCAACTGGGGGACTCACCTGTCCTGCCGCCGGGGCCGCCGCCGCCCCCGATCCCCCGGGGGTGCCGTCGGGCTGCCGCTCGCGGTACAGCGCCCAGAGCCCCACGTTGGGCAGGAGGACCAGGGCCGCCAGCGCCAGCGCCACCGCCTGCAGGAGCCGCTTCTCCTTCCGCCTCATCGGGGCCGGTCAGCCCCGCCGCGTCCCGCCGGCCCCGCCGCGCCGCCCCCAGCTCCGCGCGTCCGCCCGCCCGCCCGCCCGGCGGCGGCAGCGGCAGCAGCTCGGCGAGCAGAAGCGGCCGCGGCGCCGGCCCCGCTCCAACTCCGCGGCACTTCCGCCGCTCGCCGGCCGGGGAGCCGGGCGCCGCCACCGCGCCGCCGCCGCCGGGGGGGGACCGCCGCCGCCGCGCCGCCGCCGCCGGGCCCCGCTGAGCCGCGCGCCCGCGCCGCCCCGCCCGGGGTGGCCCGCCGAGCCCGCCGGCCGCCCGCCCCGACCTTCCCGAGGCGCTTCCGGACCCGCCGGGCCGCGGCCGGGCACCGAGGCGGATCGCTTCCCCCTCTCGCGCCGCGATGGTGCGGCCCGCTCCTCCGCGGCTCCCCCGCCCTCGGGAGCTTTGCGAAAGTCCCGGAGTTGGCGAGTTGGGCGCTAACTGGTGCGGGCTGGGCGCCGGCGGGCGGGTGCGTGTCCGCGCGCTCGGGCACGCCTGGGGACCCGGCGCCCTGGCCGGCACTCGCAGCCCGGGCTGCAGCTGGGGGTCTGTGAGCTCCCCGGGGACTTGCACGTAGTGCTGGGGCCCCGCCAGACTCGCTGCGCCTGCAGCCCCCGGCTTGCCGCCCGCCGGGGCTCGGCCCGGAGGACCCGCGGGCGTACTTTGCCCGCGGGGACTCGGCATTCACAGCCGTGAAACGGGGCCACAGCTGCGCTCCGCGCCCACGGTTCTGCGCGCGGGCCCGCGTTTCCCTCCTCTCGGAGGCCCCTGGCGGCGTTCGGCGTGAACGCCCTTTGTAAACTGCGGAGAGCCCTGCCCTCCTCCCTCCACCTGCCTGTAGACCCTGCACCCTGGCGGGTAGGCGAGGGCAGCCTCTCTGCGGGACCTCCTCTCGCGCAGGTGCAACTCCCCCGGAGTTAGATGCCCTCCAGTCCCACGCGTGCTTCCCGACGCGCGGCGCTCCGAGCCCTCTCCGAGCCCTCTCGTCAGTTTCCGTCTCCCATCCGGCCGCGCGGCCAGCCGTCGGCGAGCGCCTGCTCCGAGCCGGACACCGGCCCGGCTCCGGGAGGAAAAGAAAACAGACCCGAGCCCTGCGCCTGGCGTTGAAACGTTAAACACGTAATTGCGCTAGACGAGGCGATGTGTCTGTGACTGGCGAGAGCTTTGAAGGAGAGGTCGGGCTGTCTGGGGGCTGCCTGGGAGGGCGGGGCGGCCGGGTTCCGACGGCGGCTCCTCCGGGGGCGCGCAGTCGGCGCTCGTCGCTTAACTGCTTCCTGCCTGGCGCGGAGGGGCGAGGCACCCTCTTCGCTGTCTGCCTTTCTGCCACACCCCGCAGTTCGTCCTCTTGGTTCTCTGCGTCTCCGGCCTAGCCCTGACCCCGTGTCTGGCGGCCCCTAGCCTTTCGTGGCACCCTGACGATCCTGCCCCCCAGTTCTTCCAGCTCCAGGCTGAGCGATGGGGATTCGGCTTTTCTGACATCACAGCTCCGATCTTGACGTCCGCTACTAACGTCGAGCCTTCGAGGCTCCCATCACCTCGGCTCTAGAGTACACACTTCTCCACCAGCGAGGGCTGGTCCAGCCTTCTCTCCTCCTTTCTACTCTGCTCCTCGCTCGGCCCAGTCGCTGGCTCTGTTTTCCTGCATGTGCTGTCAACCACAGTTCCTTCTACCCATAAAGCCCTCTCCTCTCCTCCGTCCATGTCGATGGAAACCTATTCACCCCTCCGTGACTTGTTGCACTGCTACCTCCACAAAGTCCTCCAAAACTTCTCCTCAAGGGACTGTGGTCTTTCTTTGGATTTCCATCACAATAATGCTTACCTTGCCCTGAACGCTTGCTCTGCGCCAGGCACAGTTTGAGGGAGGTGCATTTCTTATACCCATGTACAAATGAGACAAGAATGCAGCATCCAGAATCTTCCTGTTTAACAAAGACTAGATGGTATCAGCTGTCTGCTCAGATCCCTCCAGTGGCTCCCCACCTCCCAGTGGATTCCCACAAGGAACTACAAGATCCCACTAGGCCATGGTGTTCCAGGCACGTCACCCTCCTTGCCTTTCCTCAGAACATGCCAGGCACATTCCTACCTTGGGACCTTTGCACTTGTTACCTCTGCCTAGAATGCCCACTCTTCTATTTCTACACCCTAACCCTATTTTTAAAAAATGTTTTTAAAATGTGTTTAAATGTATTTTTAAAAAATATATTTTATGGTGATAAAATATACATAAAATTTAACTATTTTTAATTGTACAGTTCAGTAGCATTAAGTAAATTCACTCATTGTTGTGCACTAAGCACCATTGTGTATCTCCAGAACTTTTTTTTATCAACCCAGCTGAAACTCTGTACCCATTAAACACTATCTCCCCATTCCTCCCTGCTCCCCAACTGCCAGCAACCACCACTCTACTTTCTGCTTCATAAATTTGACTATTCTAGGTATCTCATATAAATGAAATTGTATAATATCTCCTTTTGTATCTGGCATATTTTACTTATACTATTTTCAAGGTTCATCCATGTTATAGCATGTAACAGTATTTTATTCCTTTTTAAAATTGAATAGTATTCCATTGTATGTATACGCCGCATTTTGTTTATCCATTCTTCCATCCATGGACATTTGGATTGTTTCTATGTTTTTGGTTGTCTGTTTTTTTTTTTTTTTTTTTTTTTGAGACAGAGTCTCACTTTGTTGCCCAGGCTAGAGTGAGTGCCGTGGTGTCAGCCTAGCTCACAGCAACCCCAAACTCCTGGGCTCAAGCAATCCTGCTGCCTCAGCCTCCCAAGTAGCTGGGACTACAGGCATGTGCCACCATGCCCGGCTAATTTTTTTTATATTTATTAGTTGGCCAATTAATTTCCTTCTATTTATAGTAGAGATGGAGTCTCGCTGTTGCTCAGGCTGGTCTCGAACTCCTGAGCTCAAACGATCCACCCACCTCGGCCTCCCAGAGAGCTAGGATTACAGGCTTGAGCCACCGCGCCCAGCCTGTTTCTATATTTTTGTTTTTTTGTTTTTTTTTTATTGAGACAGAGTCTCGCTTTGTTGCCCAGGCTAGAGTGAGTGCTGTAGCGTCAGCCTAGCTCACAGCAACCTTAAACTCCTGGGCTCAAGCAATCCTGCTGCCTCAGCCTCCCGAGTAGCTGGGACTACACCATGTCCAGCTAATTGTTTCTATATATATTAGTTGGCCAATTAATTTCTTTCTATTTTTAGTAGAGACGGGGGTGGGGGCGTGGTCTCGATCTTGCTCAGGCTGGTTTCGAACTCCTGACCTTGAGCAATCCTCCCATCTCGGCCTTCCAGAGTGCTAGGATTACAGGCGTGAGCCACCGCGCCCCGGCCTGTTTCTATGTTTTGACTACTGTCAATAATGTTGCTGTGATTAGCCCTATGTCTTTTATCCTCCAGTAGATACACAGTATTTATGTAATTATACAATGTTGCAAAATTCTTTTATGAGCCTCCACAGCTCTGAGCACAATGCTGGTAACAGCAGTTGGACTCATCCTTTTACAAACACAAGGCTCACTGCTGTTGGGACTGGCCTGTGGCTTCCTTTCATGTTAGCATAATCTATGAGATTCCATATCACGGCCCACGGGGCCCTGTGGGATCTGACCCAACTTCTAGCTTTTGCCTTCTCTCCTCACTTCTGGTTACGCTAGTCTTGCTATATTCCTCAAACATGCCAAGTTGAGGATTTACTCAGGGCCTTTGCAAATTTACCGTGCCATTGCCTAGAAATCTCTTACTCTAAACTTTTGCATGGTTCTTCTCTCCCCCTCCTCTCAGGAACCAGATCAGAGGTCCTGCTTCCAAGAGAGCCTCCCTGACCAGCAGATCTAAAATATCAACCAGCACCCCCCGTCATTTCCATTCGCTTGATTTTTCTTCAGAGCAGGTATTTCTGGTCTCTGTCTCTAGAATGTGAGCTCCAAGCAAGCAGGAACTTTGTATTTTTTGTCTTCTACAGTATCCACTGCCTCTGTCAGCATATACCGTCAATGCAGAATGACATTTTTGTCAGTGACAGACCGTATATACGATGGTGGTCCCATAAGATTATAATCTTGTATTTTTGCTATACCTTTTCTATGTTTAGATACACAAATCCTTCCCACTGTGTTACAGTTGCCTTCAGTATTCAGCACGCTGGCAAGCTGCACAGGTTTGTAGCCTAGGAACAATAGGCCACGTATCCCAGAGCCTAAGTGTGTAGTAGGCTGCACCATCTAGGTTTGTACAAGTATGCTCTGCGATGTTCTCTATGAGGAATCAGCTAATGATGCATTTCTCAGAACATATTCCTGTTGTTAAGCGACACATGATTGTATTTCCCTTTACTGTGAATCAGAAAACTGGTGTTCCTTCTAGGCAGAAGAATTTGTAGGAAGGATCTCCCTCTCCCTGGGCTCAAGCAGCCAGAGCAGAACCAAGGCACATTTATTTCAGCTCATATTCCAGCCCAGCCACACAAAGCTAAGCTGTGGCCCCTTTGAGGCCTGGCACACAGTAGGTGCTCAATAATTACCAAGTGAGTGGAGTACTGTATAGCTGTTGAGGGCAAGCAAGGGAGGGAAAATATTCAGTGTCTCTCTCCTTCCTACCCTCTCTTCTAGTTCATTAGAGGATTCTGCATGAATTTGGATTTGAACTTTTTCTCATGCCTTACTAGTCACTTGTTGATCAAAGTTGCACACCAGCCCAGTCTGCTCCCCGTGGGGACTCGAGCCAGAGAACCCAGCTTTAATGCCAAGACTCTTTGATTACCTTCTACAATGTGGGATGCACCTGGCTGGGGAGCGCTCCTGGGGCTTTATTCTCTTATACTCACTGAGACAGTACCATTTGAGACATGTGGGCAGCCCATTAGCTCTGACTGGTTTTCTGGGAAAACCGATCTGATCATTGATGGAAATTGAACAAGAAATGTGACTTTCAAACTGAGCCCTCTTAGGCCTATCATGGGCCTTATATGAGATAATGTGTGTAAAGGGCTTACCACAGACCCTGGTCTAATATAAGCACTAGTAACTGGGAATGAAATAAAAGCCCAACACCAACAGGAACACTGGGAGGGGTGAACAGAATTATAGCTGCAGGGCAGAACCTTCTGGTCAGGCCTTGGCTTTGGCCTCTCTGATCTCATTTCCTATTACACCCTCTCTCACTCCGAACCAGCCACACCTACCTTCTCAGTCTGTGAACACACTGTGCTCAATACAACCCTGGGAACTTTATTTTATTTTATTTTGTAGAGACAGGGTCTCACTTTGTTGCCCAGGCTGGTCTCAAACTCCTGGCCTCAAGCAATCCTCCCACCTCAACCTCCCAAAGTGTTGGGATTATAGGCATGAGCCATTGTGCCTGGCCCAGCCCTGGGACATATGATTAGCTATTGTCTCTGCTACCTGTTTCCCCAGATCTTCCTCTATTGTTGGCTCCCTCTCATCCTTCAGGCCCTAGCTTAAATGTCACCTTTTCACAGAGACCCTCCCTGACCACTCCACCTCAAGTATTCTCTCCCATACTTTACATTATATCTTGATCTGTTTTCTCCATAGTGCATGTCCTTCTTTTCCACAGTCTCATTTATTTGCTTATTTACTTGTTTGTCATTGGGCTCCTCCAAATAGAATATCAGCAGCATGGGGCCAGGGCCTTCTCTGCACATTCCCTGCTGTATTTCCACATCCTGGAACATTCGTGTCTGACCCATAGAAAGGGCTTCAAACATACCTTTGATGAATGATAAGTCTCTCTCCTCTTTCCCCCATATTCCCATCTCTAATTCCTTTGTTTGTTTTTTAAATGAGCTGCAAATTCCCTCGTTCACTCTTTGGTTTTCCATCTTGTTGTTAGCAGGTCTTTCAGTATCCCATAGGACATGCTTCAGCAAGAAGGGTCAACCAGAGGAGAGGTGACTGGGGCAGGTTTTCAACCTCCCTGATAAGGATTCAAAAGGCTTTCCTACTAGATGTCCTCACCTTGGCTTTCTTTCACTTTGAAGGTTTGAGTCTGTAAGGCTGTTGAAATAAACTGGTAATACATTAACAGGAGAAGAGGCCTACGAATTTATTAACATGAACACATGCATAGGAGCCAAACAAAATATGAAACTCAAAGGTGGTTGAAGCTTAAATATCTTCTTCATAGGGGAGAGAGATGTGGGAGATGTAGGCAATTTCAGAGAAAGGATAAATGATTTTTAGCAGAGATGAGTGGGTTCAAAGAGCAGACAATTAATTGCCTGGGATGAAGTTCTTCTGGGTTCTGGGGGAGATGTCAACAAGTTATGGGAAGGTGAGGAGTGGAAATGCATAAAAACAAAGGTTCTCTAATTATACAAATAAACTCTCTCAAGTAACAACCCTTAGAAGAGGGGCGGGGAACCTTTTCATGACAGAAGACCGCATTAATTTAGCTGTAATCAAATAAGGCTGCATTTGAGAAACTTCAATTAGATATACTTAAAAATATGCATTATTTTAAAATCTAACTACTATATACTTAATAATTTCAAAAAACGAAACCTATTTGTTAAAGTTAATCTTTTAATGACTTTGTTGTGTCTGCTTTTTGTTGGACAGCATTTGAATATCTGGTTGTAGCATGGAGGTCCACAGTTTCAGTTGATCCTCCAGACGTGATAAGGAAGACCCTCATCAACCTAATATTAACCTATTACCTGGCTTCTGTAATCGTGCTTACCTATTGCATCGGCCTCCTGAGACCCCACCCCTCGGGCCACCCCAACCTAATAGAAGTGGAAAAACCCATAGACGGGGCTCAGAATTTGGTGGCAAGTCCCCTCTGGGCCCGCCAGCAAATAACCCTTGATTCTCTGACTTTCCGTGTGCCACTCGGTTTGTCCTTGGAGCCACCCACTGTAACATTTGCTGTGACAGATGGGTATCAGTCATTTGTGACCTTAAGGGTGGCTTGATTTGGATTAGATAGGAGAATGTAGGTTCTCAGCAACAAGAAAACCAGAAAGCATTTTTCAGGCATGTTGCCGAAGGTGTGGGTATTCTACTACATTTTTCCATATTTCAACTGGATCTTTCTTAGCATCAAACAATGACTCTAAAATGTCACCTACTGGGAGCTCAATCAATTCCATCTGTAGTTCTTTAGGTGCCTTAGTGATATCAACTAGGTGAGGCTGAAATGTTGAGTGTGATGTCATGATTCTCAAAGTCAGTGAAACTTTCATTGTATTCTCCAATTAATAGGTCTATAACAGCTGCATATTCTTCAGGTGATTCGCATATGTCATCCTGCTCATCAATGATCTTTGCTAACTGGGAAAAATGTTCATCTGAAATTCCCTTTTGAAGAAGTGTTTTGAAAAAAAGATAGCTTTTTTCCCAAAATGTTTGGATTTTTAATTTTTTGCCACATATCATATATAGACTTAGTTTTACCTTGCAAGGAAACATTCAAGTTGTTTTAGTTTGACAGGATATCACACAGAAATGCTGCATTCCTATAGAAATCTTCTTCCAATAATTCACATTGCTGATTCTGTTCTTCATAAAATTTATTATTTATTTATTTTTTTGAGACAGAGTCTTGCTCTGTTGCCCTGGCTAGAGTGCAGTGGCATCATCACAGCTCACTGCAGCCTCAAACTCCTGGGCTCAAGAGATCTTCCTGTCTCAGCCTCCTGAGTGGGCTACAAGCATGCACCACCACACCTAGCCATAAAATTTAACTATCTGTTCTTGCAGAGATAAAATTTTGGATAATACCTGTCCCTGTGATAGCCAGCGGACTTTAGAGTGATATGGCAAATCCACACTGAATACCTAATCCTTCGACTTTAGCATGTTACAAATTTGAGGATGCTGTGTTGCATTTGCATGAATATAGTTAACAATAACTTATAACTTGTTGCAAAGTGTCATGTAAAATAGTAGCTTCGGCACAGAGATTTTGCTGATATAAGATACAATGAAAAGAAATGAGAGCATCTGGATCTGTTAATACTTTCTTTTTATCCGTGCAATAAACCCTTCATGTTTTCCTGTCATGGAAGGTGCACCGTCTGTGCATACACTCACTAAATTTAGCAAATTCACTCCAACTTCTTGACGTTTATTTTGAAAATTGTTGAAGATATTGTATCTATTCCCCATGTTCTGTTCATAAGAATGCCCAAAGCTAGTAACTCTTCATAGCAAAGAAAATCTTCTGTTATGACCGGAATGAAGTATAAAACCTGCAACAAGTCAGTACTACCAGTTGATTCATCCAAAGCAATAGAATAATATATATTTTCCTTTTGAAGTATTGCATGAAGTTTTTCTATCAAGTTGAAGGCTAATTCATGCTGCTAATCAGTTATGGTTCTCCTTGAAAGAGGCAGTTGTTTGCACTTTGAAACATTATTGGGGTCTAAGCATTGGACAACTTTAACAATGCATTCTTTCACAATTTCTACATCACTGAGTGGCTTCCTTCCCCCCCCCCCCCCCGAGTATATAAGCTACTTCATAAGTTGCTTCGGTGGCTTTATTTTCGGGTCTTACCGCTGCTTGAAAGAATTGTCTTTCTTCTGCAATACAATCTTTTGTGCCTCTTCCTCTAATTTAAAATATTCATATTTGTGGTCTTTGTGAGGGTTGCATTATAATGCTGATGAGCATTGAATTTCTTTAATGTTGATATTGCCGTGTCACAAAACAAGTAAGTCATCTTATCGTTAGCAGAAACCAAATAATATTGCAATTCCCAAACCTCATTTAAAAACATCTGTTTGCTTCCTTCAGGGTTTTCTTGGTCTTCTTTGACATGATGGGCTATTAAGTAGACAGAATTAAAAACTTCTCTTGAGCTGTGCAACTACCGGTATTCACAAATTCCACTTCAAACAGAAACGCAGTGCACCATTGTCAAAAGCTGATACCAGACTGGTGGTTTCAAGCCGCATAAACTCCCGCCAACCAGCCTCTTGCGTCAGTGGTGCCAGTTAGGGGAAGTTCGAACTAACTCATGAGCGTAGAAGCTGTCGATTTAGCCCTGTGGCTTCCTCATGTTCTAATTGTACTGGTCAATCTGGGAAGATTATTTCATTGAAATTTATTTTAATTTTTGGTATTTTAAACACATTCATTTAAAAAATAAAATATAAAAGGTAAAAAAAAATATTAATAAAAATAAAAAGATTTGTTCTGTAAAATTTGAATTCAGTAGGTGAAAAGTGTGTCCAGTGTGGGCATGGAGACTTTTAATTTCTTAAATTAATCTTTGCTGGTTAATGTAGATTCCAGGGAAGGTGTCCAAAGCAATTGCATTCCTCTTCTGAGGCTTATTTCTGAGGCCTTTCAATTTCCTTTGTTCAAAGCCCTCAGCATGCCAAAGTGTCATGTTTTGGGGTATTGTTTTCTGCACCCCAACACCTATTTGAAATGCCTCCCTCCCCCAGTGGCATTTCCACAATGAGATGCCGATGAAATCAATCCAGCCAATTCTAAAGGATAGCTATTGAATCAAGACGACAGATGTGGAAGGTGCCTCAAGTTGGATAAGTTTTGAAAGAGCAAACAAGGAAGGCCACAAATCTCAAACAAAGAGCAAACAGACTATGTCATTGGGTGGACACATCTCAAACAGAGCCTTAGCCAGTAGGGTCAGATGCAAATATCAGGTGTACAGGGAGCCATCCTCCTCCTGGTGCTGCTACAAAAATATCAGGGCTTGGCAAATGAGAGTGCTTCCTCTTTAGGTACTTTTCATTTTTGTGCAAAGGGAAAAAAATGTGTACAAAACACAGATAGAGAGGCAGTGGGGTACAGGGCAAAGGGGGCTTCCTAGGAGTCTGAGACTCTTGGAAGAGTGGCTGGGGTCTGTGGGCACCTCTGTAGAGCAAGAAGGTTGGACTCTCCATAACCCAGTGGTCTCAACCTTGGCTGCACATAGAATCACCTGCGGACCTTTTACAACTCTGGATGCCCACCCTGCACCCCAGACCGATTAATCAGAATCTCTGGGAATAGGACTCAGCCGTGCCCCACTGATTCCCATGTGTAGTAGGCAAGTTTGGGAGAACCAGTCCTCAATGGCTTCCGGGCTGTAAAACCCTGAAGGTTTTTTTTTGTTTTTGTTTTTTGTTTTGTCTAAACGGTAGGGCATCCGACATCCCACTAGGTGGCGCCTTCCAGCAAACTTCTGTGGGCCCGGAGGGATCTCGTTTAGGTCTCCCTGCAAGAGATGAATTCACAAAGCAGGGTTTGGTGGTCTTTGCGGGCAACGGGCGTCTGCACTCTTGATAAGAAGGCTGAACTTGTTGGCTCACTACTTGCTGGTGAGCACCGGAGCCACAGAATATTAAGATTCTCCCTATTAAAAAACACTGAGGCCTGAAGAGGGGACAACTCCATCCCTTACGACTGGGCTCTGCGGTTCATTCGCTGATGAGCTCTGCTCTCTCTTCCCCACAATCCGTCCAGCATGAACAGCAAACCCTCGCTCAAGGAGCCCCATTATGCGCGGCAGTGGACATCTGTTCTTTTCATCTAGTTGCTCAACACCCTGATTTCCCCTGAGGAGTTACCCTCCTCCATCTCAGCTGGGAGGTTGGGTCAGAACCGACTGCACCCTCACCTGCTGGCTTGGCCAATCAGCGCAGTCCATTCCCCTTCGGCTACCCCGAGCGGTCCAGGGGTGGACACCTGACCTCCACAAGGCAAACCCCAACAGCAGATTCCGTTCTGTGGGTTTTATGTAGGGGCTATCAAGGAAGTGGTGGCCTCTTCCAGCTCGGATGGCCGAGAGGTTGGACCTGAGCCCCACCCCGGGGGTGTCCTGGACGTCCTACCTCTGCCCCTCCCTCCTGCCCTGGCGGGAGGCTATATGAACCGCACCAGTGGGCTTCCTTGCTGTCTGTTTTCCTGTTGGGCTTGGCCCTTGGGGAGCCAGAGTAGGGTTTCAGAGCAAGAGAGAAGAGCCAGGTCAGGTGTTTCTTCCCCCAGCTCTCTTACTGCCACTTTGCCACTGGCTGCTGTGGCCACCGCTAAAGGCCACAGCTGCTGTCAGGCAGGTTTCTCGAAACAGCTCTCCCTTTCTGGATTCTGGTAACTCTCACCCTTCCCTCACCCTCAGGCCTAGGGCTGTACAGCACATGCGGTATCTAGTCCTATGGTCCTGCCCTGTCCCTTGTGGTTGTCCTATACCCTGTCCTGTTGCCCTCCTATTAAACTGAGAACCTGAAAACATAGAGAATGGAGCTGAGAAATCACCTAGCCACCATGCCAACCCCTGATGTCATCCGTGCCTCCATTTCAACGCCCCTCTCACATTCAAACAATTACCTAATAATGCTGATTTTATTGCCTAATACATTTTAAATTTATCCCTTCCCCTCTAGGCCTACTAAATGAGACATATTTCGGGTGCCTGCAGGAATTCCTGATCAAACAGAAAGCAAGAGAGCAAGAGGGTAGGGGTGGGGAAACTGAGGCTGCAGATGGGGCAGGGAAGGGGAAGGAGCTCTGAATGGGGCGGGAAGGGAGATGCTCAGGCTAGAAGAGTTCAGTCAATGTATTGTTTTCTATAGTCATCATGCAATTTATAAATATACTTTAAAATTTTATTTTTAGTAATCTGACTATATGGTTATACAACTAAATAATTCAGAGATTTTATAATACAAAGCAACTGCCTCAACACCCCCTCAATATATCCTACCCCCCAGAGACCACTGATGTTTAAAGGTTCTGCTGTTAGCTTTGGCTAACATTTATTGAGCACTTGTCAATATGCCAAGTCCTTTGTGTACGTGATTTGCTCGAGTGCTCACCACAACTCCCTGAGGTAAGTACCGTTATTATGTCCATTTTACAGATGGGAAGACTAAGAAGAAGTTGAATGACCTGTTCAAGGTCACACAGCTGATGAGAATAGGAATTCAGCTCAGGAGTCCTGACTCCAGACACTGAGTGCTCCTAATCTTCACACTCGGGTGGCTCTTGTCAAAGCTTTATTACCTCTGCTCCTTGATTTATCAACTCAAGATATTATCCATTGAGTTCTTAGCGTGATCAATGAGAATTTAGCTCACTTAAACCCCCTGCCTTCTGCATACCCATTTATAAATATATTTATAATATATTTATATTTTTTATTTTAGATAGGTATGTCACAATATTTATTAGTTTAGATAGGTATGTCTAAACATACCTATCTTATTTTAGATAGGTATGTCACAATATTTATTAGTTCTGTTGTGGGTACTTTGGGTCTTTAATTAATGCCCTTAAATCTGAATTCTTTGTTCTTACTTTACAAATATTTGTTGATTGGTTGTGTGGGTTTATCTGTTATTTGAGTGGTGGGAAGGCCATATCAATTTTCTTTCTTTTCTTTTAGTGACAGGAAGGTCTTGCTTTGTTGCCCAGGCTGGAGTGCAGAGTGGTGCAATCATAGCTCACTACAGCCTAATACTCCTGGGATTAAGCGATCCTCCTGCCTCAGCCTCCCAAGTAGCTGGGACTACAAGTGTACATCACCACGACTGGTTGATTTTTAAATTATTTCTCATAGAGACAGGGTCTTGCTGTGTTGCCCAGACTGGTCTCAAACTGCTGGCCTCAAGTGATCCTCTGACCTTGGCCTTCCCAAGTACTGGGATTACAGGTATGAGCCACCAGCCTGTCCTCAAATTTTCTTGGTATCTATCCCCGCCCACCATAGCACCCAGCTGTCTGCCCCGCACACAGCAGGTGCTTGATAAATATCTGTGCAACAGAATAAATGCAGAGAAACTTTGCACTGCAGGTGGGAGGTGACCAGGAACTCTTAGGCAGGCGAAGGACATGGTAATTGCAGCTTGCAATGTCAGCCTGACTTCTTCAGAGACACAGACTCCCACTGAGGAGGGAACACAGAGCTATAAAATGGAAATTGAAGGAGAATCGCTTCAGAGCAGCTGTCAGGAAGCACTTCCCCCAGCGGATGTGCTGAATGACCTCCCTGCAAGGTTGTCTTAGCTCACACACCTGGGCCTGTCCCCCCAGCCTGAAGGGAAGCCACCAGGGCACTCATTCCACAAAGGACGCTGGCCATCTTCCCCTTGTGGACAACTTAGGTATCCTCTTAGCACCAGTTCCAAAGTAGGCGTTCTGAAAGGGGTGTCAGGGACTACTCCCTGGGGAGGCATCTCCCAGGTGCTGTAGAATCTGGGCCCACCTGCCTATGAAGAGCCCAGCATCTGATGATGACGGCCACCTGCCGTAAGGTCTCTGTGCACGCTGTCCCCTGCCTGCAGCACCCCTTCCCTTTTAGCTCCCACCCTCCTAGCTAATTCTTACTCAGCCTTTGCACCTTGGGTCAGGTGACACTGTCTTAGGCAAGACTTCCACATCCCCCAGGCTGGGTCACATCTCTTACTATATGTTCTCTAGGTATTTTCCCTTTATTACACTTAGCAGAGTTATACTTTTACATTTATTAGAGTCATTACTGGTATAAAGTTGGGCTTACCTGCTAGACTAGAACCTCTGGGAGGGCAGGGACCACCTCTGATTTTGCTCACTACTGTATCCCCAGCACCCAGCTCGTAGTAGGTGTTCAATAGATATTTCTTTTAAAAAAATTTTATTATGTGTTTATTATGTGTTTTATTATGTGTTTATTATGTGTTTTTTTGTTTATTTATTTATGTTTGTGTGTGGGTGTGTGTGGGGGGGTGGTTCGTTGCTATGTTGCCCAGGCTGGTCTTGAACTCCTGGCCTCAAGCAGTCCTGCCGCCTTGGCTTTCCAAAGTGCTGGGATTACAGGTGTGAGCCACTTCGTCTGGCCTCGTAAACATTTCTTGAATGATGAAAGGGTCTTGATGATTAAATCCCTTTAGTCAAATGGTTGATTTGTGTGTGGTTTGGCTTCCTCAAAACCCAGTATTTTCTTTGCACCTAGAAAGGGGTGGGGGCTGCAAAGGAAGGGGTGAAGCTTTCCATCCCTGACTCCCACCGCCCCATGTCAAGTGTCATGATTCACTTCTAGAACTGCAGTGACTGGCGTCTTGGATGACCCACACAGACTCCTGGACACCCCCACCCCCATCCCCGCGCACACTTTCCTTCCTCTCCCGCTCTCACCCTCCTCTGTGAACGGTACCAAGCCCTGGCTCTTAGCCTTCAGCCTCAGTGATTCTCAGCCCTGGCCGCAGCTGAACGTCCAGGGAAGTGTTTTAAACACACGGAGGCTTGAGTTTCTGATTTGGGAGTTCTGATGGGGCCCTGGACAAGTGTATGTCTAAAAAGTACCTCGGGTGGTTCTGATGAGCAGCTCCCTTCTCTGAGCTGATCTCAATGGTGTCTGCATCCCTCCAGCCACCTTCCCAACTCCAGCTCCACCTGCCACCCCTTCTCCCCTGGGGAGAGCAGTGTCCTCCCTGGTTCCTGGGACTCCAGGCTTGGGCCCCCTAGTCCATCCAATTCTAGGCAGTCTGCCAGAAAGATCTTTCTGGAACGAAAGCCTAATCATGCCACTCTTCTGCTTAAAACTTCAGGAGAAACCACACAGTCCAGGAGCACCTCCCAAAGCCCCCACGTCCTTCTCCAGTCTCATGCCCCTGGTCGCACCTCAGTCACCTCACCCACACTCTGCTTCCAACCCGTGAGCTGTCTTCAGGGCCTCAATGGGCTGGGCTATGTTCTTTCCCTCTCCTGGGCCTTGGCACAATGGCTCCCCTGTCTGGTGTTAAAGAAAACATTTATTCTGACACTTGTTAAAATGGTAAGGAAGATTTTCTTTACTGAGGACTACTGCAATATGGGAGAGAGATGAGCCTTAACTCCCAATACAGCAAAGATAGCTGGAGATTTATCTCCCAGGAGCAGAGTGAGGGGTCAGAGGATGGGAAATTACTAAGAGGAGACAGCAGGGGTATTCTCGCTAAAGGGGCCTAACAGGATTCTTGCTAAAGGCAGGCCAATGGCTTAGACATCAAGGTGGTGGTGAGGAGTTTGATCAGCTCTCAAGGGTGAGGGATGACTTAGCAGGATTCTTTGCTAAAATTGGGCTGGGCAGATCAAAGACAAAATGGGGACCAAGGTCAAGGTCTTGTCGAGAAGGGGGCTCAGAGGAGCTATGCTGAAGTTTGGTCAAGAAGAGAGTCTTTGTCACCAGGAATGCTTTACTGAGCTGTCACTGGGATGTCATCTGACACTCCTCCACCCACGGTGCACTCTACCTGTGCATGTTAGCGTTTGTCACATTCTATTGTAGTGATCTGTTTTTTTTTTTTTTTTTGGGACAGTCTCGCTTTGTTGCCCAGGCTAGAGTGAGTGCCGTGGCGTCAGCCTAGCTCACAGCAACCTCAAACTCCTGGGCTCAAGCGATCCTACTGCCTCAGCCTCCCGAGTAGCTGGGACTACAGGCATGCGCCACCAAGCCCGGCTAATTTTTTCTCTATATATTAGTTGGCCAATTAATTTCTTTCTATTTATGGTTGAGATGGGGTCTCGCTCTTGCTCAGGCTGGTTTCGAACTCCTGAGCTCTAGCAATCCACCCACCTCAGCCTCCCAAAGTGCTAGGATTACAGGCGTGAGCCACCGCGCCCGGCGTGATCTGTTTGTTTTTAGAGACAGTGTCTCACTCTGTTGCCCGGGCTCGAGTGGAGTGGCATCAGCATAGCTCACTGAAACCTCAAAGTCCTGGGCTCAAGTGATCCTTCTTGCCTCCGCCTCCCAAAGTGCTAGGATGACAGGCATGAGCCACTCGGCCTGCCCGGCTGTAGCGGTCTGTTTACTTGGCTGCTGCTTTGCTCACCTGTGAGCAACTTGAGGGCAGAAACTGTATCTTGGATCCCCTGTGCCCAACACAGTGTTTGGCTCTCAATAAATCCATGCGGGATGAATACATACTGGTGAGCATGGCTCTCACGGAATAACTACCCGCTCTGAAACAATCAGTGACTCTGCATTGCCTACATCAGCGGTCCTCAGACTCAGTGTGATGAGAATCACCGGGAAGGCTTGTTAAACATGGATGTCTGGGCCTCACCCCCAGAGGCTTTGATCCAGTAGGTCAGACAGGCCCGAGGATTTGCATGTCTGACAACAGGTGCTGCTGCTGCTGCTTTGATAATCAGTGACCTGTGGGGTTGCAGCTGATATCATCCCCAAGTAATGTGCATCATATTTTTAAAATCCAAAGATGGTAAGATTGAATAGGTGAATTTCAGGTGAGATAGTGAAGAATATATGATCTCATGATCGAGGTGACCTCCTTCCCTGCCTAAAGTAATAAGATATTTTCTGTATTTCTCTCTCTCTCTCAACAGCTCAAGACTTCATTTCCTTTCCCTGTGCTTCATTTGCTGTGGGAGGGGCTGCCTCCCAGTGACCTCTGCCAGGCCTGGAGCCTGGCTGAGAGCAGGGACTTTGGGCCCCAGGCGGATGAGTGGCATGCTAATGCAGGCGTCCTGCACCCTCTCCCATCTCAGCCCTCATGATTAGCTGCTGGTGCAAATGGATTCAGGGGGCAGAGAGAGCCGGACAGGGGCCACTGCTGGGGCAGGCAAGGCAAGGCAAAATGAATCAGCGCAGCCTGAAGGGGGCCAAGGTACAGCTGTTTGCAGGGCATGTGGACAGAGCTGGGCTGTGCAGGCTCTGGGGTCCGCACAGGCAGACACGAGGTCTGCAGGGGTATAGGGCAGAGTCGGGGATAGAAAGGGAAGGGAACGGTGCCAGGAGCCATGGCGAGGTGCCAGCTCTCCCTGCATTGCCACGTTCTAGGGAGGAACTCCTTCAAATTCTAAATTTGAACTTGACCTTTTTTAGGTCATAATGAAAGAATGTTTGCCAAGATAGGAAGATAGAACATATGTTATTTATAGGGTGTTGTCTTAATTTATAACTTCTAACTACTCAGACAGGGGATACGTGGGCCTCCATTTCTGCCGTCTCTCAGGCCCTGCACATGTTTGGGTGGGCCTGACCGCTGGAGTGACTAAGGGGAGCAGCTTAGGGAAGCAGGGCTGCTTCCTGGGGAGTCTGTGCTGCTCCTTTGCTTGAGAAGCATTGGCTGGAAGCCCCACGTGGCCCCGAGGACTGGCCATCCTCCTCAGGAGCACCCTCGAGGGTTTCTCACCTCCTGGGAGGTGAGGGTGAAAACTGGTTCCACAGTCAAATGAGAGCAACTTTGCGCCTGCTCATTTGGGATAAAGGAAGAGGGCTGGACCATGGGAGGTGTAGATCTAGGGTTCCCAGCAAGTTGTCAGACAGCGGTCAGAGGTGTCTGGCCAGAAACCACAGCATTGCCACTTCCCAGACATGTTTCCTTGGGCAAATCACTTCCCCTCTCTAAACCTCAGTTTCCTTGTTTGCCAAATGGACTTGCCGGGGCACGCCAAAGCCTCTAGTACTGTGCCTGCGCAGGGGGTTCTTAGTAGGTGGTAGCCGTTGTTTGTGGTTTCCTCTCTGACCTGGCTTCCTCTGCAATCAGCCCCACCCTTGGCAGAGTTCGACGCATTGAAAGAACTGTCTTCTGGATCTCTGGCCTTCCCTTCAGACATTCCTGCCCTGCTCGTGCGCACCCTTCCAATTCATTGCAGAGCCCACAGCTCTACCGATCTTACAGACCAGGCATCCTGCGTTGATAGGCAGATTCCTGGGCGCCTTCGTCAGAGACTCTGAGTCCCCCAAGGTTGGTGTTAGAACGAGGAATCTGCACTTTAATAAGCTCCCAGATGATGCTCACGCAAGAGGCGACTCTCAGAGAACGCCGTGGCTGAGAAAGCTCCTGGCAGGCAGAACCAAGAGCAATGCTGAGTGGCAGATTCCCATTCAATCCAAAGCAATTTTCCAAGAGTTGGAGCTGCCCCCCAAGTGGAATAAACAGCCCTGAGAAACACTGAGCTCCTGTCGAGGAAGTTGTGCAAGAAAATGCCAGATAAATTCCTGGCAGAGATAGGAGAAAACTCACACTTTTGCTCAGGAATTGGACATTGTGACCCCAAAAATCTCTGTGATTCCATCTTCTTTATCCTCTCCTCTTTTATTTTTAAAGACAGAGTCTCACTCTGTTGCCCGGGCTAGAGTGCCATGGTGTCAGCCTAGCTCACAGCAACCTCAAACTCCTGGGCTCAAGCGATCCTCCTGCCTCAGCCTCCCGAGTCACTGAGACTACAGGCATGCGCCACCATGCCGGGCTAATTTTTTCTATATATTTTTAGTTCACCAATTAATTTCTTTCTATTTTTAGTAGAAACAGGGTCTCACTCTTGCTCAGGCTGGTTTCGAACTTCTGACCTTGAGTGATTGGCCTGACCTTGAGTGATTGGCCTCAGCCTCCCAGAGTGCTAGGATTACAGGCGTGAGCCACCACGCCCGGCCTATCCTCTACTCTTTATCTCTCAGCAAATGCTTTGTCAGTTGTTCCCACTGTCACCACAATCACTTCCCAGAGAGAGTCTTGGTTCAAGTCCTGTGTTTGAGAATGGAACACATAAATGCTTTCGTGTCCTAGGGCAGGAAGCTGGGGAGGAAGAGCATTGCAGGTTGCCGCATTCCACGGTGACCACAGAGGGGCCCCTGTGAGGAACAGGAGTCCCGCCTCCAGCCTTCTGTGCACTCCCCGCCCCCTCCTCCTTCTCCCCCCACCCATAAATAATTTATAAAAGGAGCTGGAAGCAAAGGAGGCTGTAGAGTCAGTCTGAGACTGTGCTCCAGAGGGGACTTGGAGCTGCCGCATCTTGCAGTAACTGTGCCTAATGCCGCGTGTAATCACTGCCATGTGTCTCTGTCAAGAACTCGAGTAGGTTTCAGCGAGGTCCCTGGAAACTCCCCTGTCAGGACCCCCTGGGCTGGAGACAAATGGACAAGTTAGGACAGTGATACATCCTGCTGCCCTTCTGTAGTCAGATGCCCCCCTGCAGCAAGCCGGCTCAGCCGGGGACAAGAGGTGCAAAGTTCTTAGGGACTGCCGGTGTGCGGTTACTCCCCAAGTACATCTGTTAACGTGGGGCCTGGCCGATAATTTGTTTTGAGTAGATGGATCTGAGGAAGGATCTGAGGAAGTAGTTGGGGGCAGAGAGGAGGTTTTAACTGCTCATTTCCCCACCAATCAACAACCAGGGCCCTACACCCCACCTTCTCTGGCCCTAGGCTAGCATCCCCCAGGTGTCCGAACCTGGCAAGATATCTTCTCACCTGTGTTCTAAAAGCATCTCGCCCAACTCTGGGCCCCCATCGCTGTCCTTGGAGACTCAACTCCTCTGAGGCTAAAGTGAACATTTCCTGCGTGGACCAGCCTCTATTCCCATTCAAGGGCATTGAATCTGTCCCTTCAGGCACCTGCCCTCTTTGCGAGAGTTTTGCTTTTTCGTTCTTTCTTTTAGCTATAGGTTCTCACTCTGTCACCCAAGCTGGAGTGCAGTGGTGTGAACTTACTATATCCTCAAACTCCTGGGCCCAGGTGATCCTCCTACCTCATCCAAGTACCACAGGCTCTCGCTACTACACCCAGCTAATTTTTTTATTTTTTGTAGAGAATGGGTGTCGCTGTGTTTGTTAGCCAGGCTTGTCTTGAACTCCTGGCCTCAAGAGATCCTCCTGCCTTGGTCTCCCAAAGTGCTGGGATTACAGGCATGAGCCGCTGTACCCAGCCTGAATAACAGCTTTAAGAAAGGTGGCCACATATTGAGCACCTGCCATGAGCCAGACACAGCACTAAGAATGCCACCTGCGTGACATGAAATGTCTGTAAACATAAAATTACTAGTTCCATTTTGCAGATGACAAAGGTGAGGCAGAGTGGTTACATGACATGCCCAGGTCTGGGTGACCTTAGCTCCATAACTGCTTGGGTTGGCAGGGAGAATAACACAATGAAAGTAGACCCTGGATCAGATCCCTTGTGTATGAGGCTCTGGCTGTTACTAGTTATCAGGAGGGTTACTGTAACTGCTGTAAGCCTTAGGTTTTGTTTCTCTGCAAGACGAGGATGATAATAATGTTTATTTCTTTGTATTTGTGGTAGGCAGAGTAACGTTCCCCCAAATACGTCCATACCCTATTTTCTGGAATCTGTGAATACATTACCTTACACGATCAAATGTAAGCATGAACGTGAAAGTGTTTTGCATGGTAATAATAATAATAATAACAATAATTAAAATTATATGCTAGACACTATTCTAAAGTTATTATCTCATTTTATTCTTATCATAAATATTTGAGATAAATACTATTATTATTCACATTACACAGATGGGAAAACTGATGCCACAGGTGCTTAAGTCATATGTCCCAGGTCACACAGCTAATTTAAGTGACAGAGTGGGGACTGGAGCCCAGATGTGTGTTCTTATTCAGCTGTCACTGCAAAAAAGATGCAATAGCAGGCATTGCTTTCATTGATTGTTTCATCCTAAAGGCTCTTGAGTTGGTGCATACATTTGGTTCTTCATTCTTTTCTGAGGTCGTTGAGTGGTTCTGGGATTCCCTGTGCTTTCTGTGGGACAGGGGGAACCATTGAATGTGCCAGAATCAGCCAAAAGTCAGCCCCATAGCTGAAAGCCCCCTCCTAGCCAAATTTCCTGTGGAAGACGGTCTCTTAAATACTCCTTCCCTCTTCGCTGGTCCAGAGATGAAATAACTCATACGTGGCTCTCCAGACGGAGAGGAAAATGAAGGAGAAGGCAGTGCTTATTACAACGTAAAAAGGACCAGGCTCTGTTTACTCAGGTTGGGAAACAGATTCCAGGAACAATGTGTCCGCTCCAATGTAATTATCCGGAAAGCGATCAGCATTTGACTCAGCTCCGAAACTCATAAAGAGGCTTCAAAGAGCTGAGTATGCTGGGGTCTGTTTTATCAGAAGGGGCTTAAGAAGGGCAAGGTTTTGAGATCAAACTAAGTTCTTAATTGAATCAGCAAAAACTGAAAAAAATAAAAAAAATTGAAAAGGGAGTTTTGTGAAACAGCAGGAAAACATTTTGGATGTGCAGATTGAAAAGAAAAGAGAGAAATGGACCCAGATACCTGGCAGAATCTCTCCGTGCTGTTGGCTGGTGTTAGAGTAGAAAGAAATGAAGTTATTGGAATCATAAACCCCTAGCTTGGAAGAAACACGGAGCTTCCATCTGTTCCATCCTTTTCACTTAATTCACATGCATTTAATTCAACGTATCCATTCATTCATTTTTCAGCAGATAACGATCAAGCGCCTGCTAAGCGCCACTGTGTCACACGCTAGGGACGCTATGGAGAACATGACCCGGTCCCAGCTCCTATATGCTCATCTTAGCAGGAAGTTCCGTTCCTACCATCTCCCCACCCCCAAACTTCACTTTATTTTTCCACAGAATCTCATGGGCCTTGGTAGTTTTAGTAGCAGAGCCAGCCTTCATACTCCAGCCTGTTTGCCTTTAGAATAAGATAGATTAGTTTGGGATTCAGGAGGCTGGATGCTACTCTTGCTTCTGCCTCCTGTTCTCCATGGGATCTTTGAAAAGAAAATTCAGTTTATACACGGGAGGAAACTGAGCTCAGGAAAGGCTTTCTTCCCCTTGCTCCCCCAATGCCCATGTTATGTTCAAATCATGGCTCCCCGACTCACAAGCTGTGTGCCTGTGAGCAAGCTGCTTAACCACTCTGTTCCTCCGTTTCACCACATGTCAAATAGAATAGTCGAAGTCTTTGTTAAGAGAAATATGTATGAAATGGTTAGAATAGTGCTGGGTATATAATGAACACCAATAGACATTAACTATTGTTATATTAGAACACTGTGAACCATTTTTTCGTAGTATTGATCATCGTCTGTTATACATATTCGATTGGCTATTAGATTTATATCTGCCTCCCCTCATTAGACAGTAAACTCCATAACAGCTGTTTTGCCTACTGCCATACTCCCAGCATCCACTTCAATGACTGGCATATAATAGGGGCTCATTAGATATTTGTTTAATGGGTTAATGAATGAATGGATTTCTTCCCCAATCTGTCTCAGATTTCAGAGGAGAGAAGAAACTGAAAGGCTGCCAGAGCATCTGCTCCCGGAGGTTTTTTTTCAAACAAGCTCCAACAGCTGTTTGTGCTAGAAGCCACCATAAAAAGCATTCTTAAAAGCAAGCAGGAGAGAACAGCAGTACCGGAGAGATCTATGGCCCAGCTGGGATCCTGGATCTACGGCTGCAGCACGGCTCAGGGGAAGCAGGGGGGAAAGGCAGGAGGTAGATGCAGGGTCTGAAGAAAGGAAGACAGAGGCATAATTTTGAATCAGAGACAGAGAGAGATTCAGGGAGAAAGACGTTCAGAGAGGCAGAGACGGGCACTGGGAAACACTCTGCGGTTGACAGAGACAGAGACGGAGTGGGAGAAGGAAAGGAGGGAAGACAAGTGTTTGAACTGGCAGCTAATTTCCCAAATCCTTGAGGGGTTTTGAGAGATAGAGAGTAATGCAGGCTTCAGCCTTGGCTGGTTGATTTATGACCAGCGAGAGTGGAGCCACAGTTGAGCTAAGCACATTAGGCAGCTGTGTGGCCTGGAACTTCTCTCGCAGTCATGCCTGGGACTTCCCCAGAGCGGATCACAGGGTGGAGAGGCTGTCTGCTCTAATGGGACACGAACAGTTCTCAGAATCAGAGAAACCGTGGTACCAAGGGCTCGTACCTCTGTAATTACCCTGCGTTCTAACTGGGAACCGCACAAGAAGTTTCGACTGGAAAGACTGACCCTGTTGGCTGGTCTTCCTTCCCCCTTTCCTTCCCTCCTTTCTTCCCTCATCCCTTCCTTCTGTCCTCCCTCCCTCCCTTCCTTCTTTCACTGCTGACTTATTAAGCATTCAGAATGCACAAGGCGATCAGGGATGCAGAGGTTAAAGAAGATATGATTCCCAACTTTTAAAGAGCTCTCGGCGGCATAGCATACGGAGGAGGCAAGCAGGCCGCAGGATAATCGGTGCAGTACGATACCATTTATATAAACTAAAGCTTTCATTTTTATTTGTCTATCAGACGTGAATTTAATGGTACTTATAGACATATGTATAAAAACGGATTAGGCAGCAATAACCTAAATTTCTGTCTGAGGTTGCTGGGGGGTAACGTGGGAAGGAAATGAAACCTGGGGTGGGAGTCAGGGGGGTTTCGTTTTTAGATGAGCAACATGTTGTTTATCTTACTTAAAACACAGAAGAGAGCTGACAAATATTTTTTTGAATGGTCACTTTTAGATGGTGGGTACTTGGTTTAATTTGGTATATGCTGTTCTTTTAAAAATTCTCAGGAAAAGGAAAAAAGCTCAAGAAATTGAACCTACTGATTATAATTCAGTGGGACAAGGCACCGTGATACTTCTCCTCTCTCACATTGATCCCGGAAGGTGGAAGCAGCAGGGATGATCGGAAGGTGCAACTTAATCACTCCCTCTCTCATACCCTGAGTCTAGTGACACTCTAGTCCATATTTTCAGGAACAAATTATCCAAGATTGAATCAAATGAGCTGCTCCAGGCTAAATCAAATAAAATATGACTGTACGAAGTATTTTCACCTTCTAGAGACCTTGTTAAGGCAGGAAGGGGCTGAGAGTTTGGAACAAAATGAGCATCTGAGGAAAGGAGCCACTGGCCATTTATGGTCTCTCTACCCTAAGACACCCTAATTTGTAGGCAAGCGATGTAATGAAAAGAGCACAGGTTTTGGAGTCAGATGGATCTGGGATAGGGATCCCTTAGTAGCTGCGTGACCTTGGGCAAATTAAGTCTCTCTGTAAAATGAGGACAATAATATTTTCCAAGGTCGCCATGAGGTTTAAGTGACCTGGTAGAAGCCAAGTGACCAAAAAAGTGTCCAGCAAACAAAAAATGCTCGGCACAGGGGTTTTCTGCCCCTTCTTTCCAAGGGGTAGAAAAATTTCCTCAGTGTGCCAGGGGAACATATTTATTCATTACTTATGTGAACATGTTTGAAACAGGTTTATTGAGGTATAATATATTGCAGATATTTAAAGTACAATATGACACACATGCACACCTGTGAAGCCATAATTACAGAAATAATGAAGATATCAGTTGCACCCAAAAGTTTCCTCATGCAACATAAATCTGTCCAATGAGATGTAAGGCTAAGTATGCAGGAAGATTTCTACAAAAGGCTTCCTTGCTCTTACATAGAGACTCATAGCAAGAAGAGATCTCTTCTTTTGTGGGTGTTGTTTCTATGAGTGACAGTGTCAGCCATCTTCTGACTCGGGGAAACAGAGTTAGCTTTGGAACAAAACCAACACACATGAGGATGGGGGAGGGGAAAGAACGTGGGTCCTTGATAATATCGCTTAGCCTCTGAATTAGCTAACCCTGGAGCTACCATACTTTGGAACTTCTGATTTATATAATGGAATGTCTATATTGTGTAAGTGTATTTGAGTTGGGTTTTCTGTTACTTGTAGTCAAAAGCATCCAAAGAGACATGCTTTGAGAATTAGGAAAGAGTTGATATCTTGGCTTTAGAAAGGAAGAAATCCAGAAATCTGCAGCAGAGGTTATGAGAAATTCAGAGATGACCAGAGTCGGAAAGAACCTGCTCAGGGTAGAATGTGACACTGGACAGCCAGGAGGGACTGCTAGGATATTTAAGTATTCTTTCTGGGTAGCCATAACATCACTTGGGGGAATGTGTAGTAAACTTTCTGATATAAGCAAGAGGGGAGCTTGGGCTGTTGTTATTTGGGCATGGAAGGGAAGTGAGATCCTTGATGATTAAGGAGATGGAGTCATCTGGGTGACCCTGGAACACCCTGATCCCCAGTTTCCCCATCTGTAAAATGGATATAAAAGTTTCTTCCATGCCTACCTACAGGGTAATTATGACAGTGGACTATGACCTGAGATAAGATAGTACGCACTATGAAAATCAAACACGCAAAACAAATGCTCATTTCTACCAGTTGTCTTCTCCGTGTCAGAGCAGATCTATTGAACTAAGTCCTCTGCGTGTCTCTGAGTAGTAAGTACGTACAGTTTAAAAGCCTTGGCTACAAGGAAGCCAGAACATTTTCAGAAATGATCCTTCCAAGACAGATCCTTCTTTAGACCCAGTGGTGACATGTCAATGAACTTCCTTTCCACATTTGGGTGTGTGCATAAGTGTCCATGTGAGTAGAAAAGTAATCAGAGTACATGTCAGATGTGACCATGTATACATGCGTGTTTGCAGTATGCTTCTGTATGTGTCCGTGTTTGCCTGCGTGGGGTGGCAGAGTGTGGCTGGAGCACAGTCAGAGCCAGGCACACCTGAATGCTAGTCTCAATTCTGTCATTTCCTAGCTCGGCAATCTTGAAGAAATTCTTCTACATTTCTAGATCTCTCAAATTCTTTATCTGTAAAATGTGGGTGCTACAACTTTCAAGGAGGCCATGAACTTGAAAACTGAGCTTGAAAGTGCTCTGGTAGATGTAAGGAAAATATTCCTGAAATATGCATGAATGAAACCGCATGCGTTGTGTGTGTTTGAGCGTGTGTTATTGTGCGTGTGCTCGAGGGGGCTGGATATGAATAATGTGTGTGTAGGAGGTGGACATGTGGGTGTGTGTTTATATATATGGGTATTATATGTGATCATGAATTAGTAAATGTGTAAGAGGGAGAAAGGGAGGGAGGGTAAAGAATTACTAAGAAAGAAAAGCCTAGAGGAAGGAAATTCGGAAGGAAAGAGGGAAAGAGGAAAATGAGCTAGCATGAGCCCAGATCTTGCTATTCTCTCTGGAATTCTCTGCCTGCTCCAAGAATGCAGACTGGAATTGGTTCAGAAACCTCAGGTACTCTCTCTGGAGCCAGTCCATCTGCTGGCTGCTCTGTCCCAGAATCACCTCTCTACACTTAGCAACGTTTTCCATGGGGCTGGGATGAAGATGGGTGTGTTCAGAGTGTGGAGGAGCATTTCCTTGGCTGAGGGGCTGCTCAGTCCCAGGATGCTTTGCTTCATCTGCTCCTGACCCCCTGGGCCACCGCTGAAGTCAGGGCCACCTCTGCTTGCTTCGCACACTTTCCACAGCAGCAGCCTCTTGCTGCCTCCCTGCCTCTGGTCCCTTCCTTTTTCCCAGGTCACCCTGTACACTGCCACCTGGCTTGCATTCATAAGATGTAGGGGTTCCCCTCGCCCTCCGCATGGCTGGTCCCTCTGGCCATTCAAGCTGGGCTCAAATAGCCCTTCCTTAAAAAAGAGGTCTTCTCTGACCTCCAGGTCTACAGCAGCACTGTTCTTCATGCTCAGATATCCCATTAAAAAATGTACTCCACTTTTAGTTGTGAAAAATAACACACAGAAAAGTACACAGAACATACGTGTACAGCACGGCAGGCGATAATAAACCAAATACCCATGTCACCACCCCGTCTCCCACACTATGAAATAAAACAGTGCCTGCATCCTAGAAAAAAGCTCTCCGCCATCCCTAAATGCTTTCTCCCCGGTATACCCTTTCCCTCCTTCCTGAAGGTGCCATTACTTTGACCTTTTGGTGATCACTCTGTGCTGGCTGTTCAGCTATGGCTATTGCCTCCTGGCTTCAAACCCATCATCCTCCTCTCTGCTGTGTGATGCTAAAGCCACCTTCTGCAAAGCCACTCTTCTCCTCTTCCACGTCCCCATTAGATCCTGCCTATAGGGGGCGCTCGTGGGCGGAGCCTGGAGGAGGGAGGAAGCACAGGCTTTTTCCTAGTTTCTGTAACTCTCAGCTTCAACACAGCAAGGCAGTTTGTTTCAGTAGCAGAAGTTGCTTCCAGTTTGTAGTTTTTCCAACACTCACAGAAACAATGTCAGGATGCCCCGTCAGGGACACCGGCACCTGTCAGCTGGCAGCACCCCCTTTCCAGAAGTGCCTGTCCCCGCCCCAAGCTTCTAAGTCTTAGTCATTCCAACGTGTTCCCTCTGTTCTCCCCTGGTAGCTACCTCTAGAAGTTACTACCTCTACGAACTTGTTTTGCCTTTTCGGTTCTTTAATACCTGATTAATAATGTTTAAAAGAAAAACAACAACAACAACAAAAATGCTTATCTAAGATGAGTCCAAAAAAGAAAAAAACAATAATTTTTTTATATTAAATGCTGCCTATTAAAATAGCTTGTGTGGTGATTTCTACCTCATGAGCGAACCCAATCTGATATAATTTCCTTGTTTTTCTTTATGCTTTTATCACCTAAGGATGCATCCATAATCACTAAAATGCAGTTTCACTTAATATTAAACTTTACATAAATAGAATCATACTTTATGTAATCTTTGGTGTCCACCTGCTTTCGTTCAACCTGATGTTTGTTGTGTGTGTTGTAGTGAGTTTCTATTGCTGTGTGATTTTTCCATAGTGTGAATATGCCCCAATTTATTACTCATTCTTCTCTTAATAGACATTCGGGTTGTTTCCAGGTTCTAGCTGTTACAAATAATAAATACTACAATGAACATTCTTATACATATTTATTGATGCCACTGTGCACAAATGTATAGAGGGCGCATATGTAGGAAAGGAATTGCTGGGTCACAGGGAGTGTGGACAAAAGTGAGTTTTTGTGAATAAGAGCCTAGCACATTGCACGTCGGTAACTCCCGTTACTGCCGTTACTGTTGTGGGTGGGTCCTGTCCCCACGGGAGGTCTCCTTCAGCAGGCCCAGCTGTTGGGAGAAAGGGGCAAAAGTCACTTGGATCCAGAGCCTTTAGCAGTGAGTTGCAGCAGTGGGTGGGAGCAATGACCGGCCAAGACATTCTCAGGCGCAGATGACATAAGTGAGGATCAGGAAGACAGAGAGAGACCAAGGAGCGGGGTGGAGGTGAGAAAAGGGCCCGGCCAGCTCTGTCTTCCCAGTCGCAGCTGCAGATGCTAAGACAGTGCCCCCACCCTTCCCCAGGGACCTCCGTATGCTTTCGGCAGCCTCCACGGGGTAGTCAGCTAGTTCTCAAGACTTGGTCACAATCAATTGACTTGAATTTTTATCAGCGTGCCAGTCAGCAGTGTTCTAACAGGCTGCCCTGAGATCAGCAGAGGCCAGTGAGGTCTTGCCTTGAGCTCCTGTCTCACTCTCTGTCAGTGGCTCTCCGAGTGACCCTGGCGAGTCTGACAACCTCACAGGACTGTTCCTGCACATGCAGAGCCCTGGCCCTGTCAAGGCACAGTGGAGACTGGCCAAAGCAGCCTGAGATTGGCTGTAGCCAAAGCAGGAAGAGTGGACGTGCTCTCTGCTTTTTTATTCTTGGAGGTTTCTGTTGCTGTCCAGACCACAGAAAACAGCAGCAATAAATGCTCTGAGCAACCGTCCTAGGCAGGCCTAAAGCTGGGACCGAGTAGGAGTGTCCAGGTGCGGGCTGTGACTTTCCTTCCTCAGCCTCCCAGAGTCATCCAAAGGCCGACCCACAGTGGCCTGCGATGTCCTCTGCATCTTTGGAATGGTTATGGATCCATAAAGCCAGGCTTGTTCCCTCGCCTGGAGCTCTGCACTGCATTTATCAGGTAAAAGAAATGGTCTATCGATAACAATAACAATTTACACTCAGCAAAGTGTTATTTAACCACACGTTGATTTCATTAAAACTGGATCACAGTAATCATCATAATAACAGCGTGTGCTTCCCACTTGCCCTCCTAATAGTGAAAGGTTTTAGAGTACAGCCCTCGCTTGATGGGCTCACATTGAATTTTGAGCTGTAAGCTTGTGAAACAAGGAGGAAGAAAGGAAAAGGCTTGGGCAAATGTTGGATTCAAAGGACTTATTGCTGTTACTCTGGTTAATCAATTATTTTATTTGCCAAATATTTTTGAGCACCTACTATGTGCCATGCACAGTAAGGCCCCTGTATCCAGGGGTTCTGCATCCATGATTCAGCCAACCATGGATCAAAAATATCTGAAAAAAAAAACCCACCAAAAATATAAAAATACAACAATAAAAAAGAATGCAAAATTAAAAATATAGATAGTATTACAACTATTTATATAGCATTTACATTATATTAGGTATTATATGTAATCTAGAGATGATTTAAAGTACATGGGAGACGTGCATAGGTTTTATGTAGATACTACACCATTTTATATAAGGGACTTGCACATCTATTGATTTTGGTATCCACGGGGGTCCTGGAACCAATCCTTTGCAGATACCAAGGGACAACCGTACTGTGCTAGATGCCAAGGATACAGTAGTTTAATGAGATAGGCTCAGTATATTTGTTACCTATTGCCATGTAACACAATTATCACAAACTTAGCAGCTTAAAATAGCACACATTTATGATCCCAGAGTCTCTGTGAATCAGGAGTCTGGGCATATTATTAGCTGAGTCCTCTCCAGGGCTGCAATCAAGGTGTCAGCCAGGGGTTGAGAGCATCATGAGGTTGAGTGGGGAAGGATCTACTTCCAAGCTCATGTAGTTGTTAGCAGGGTCGGGCCCTGCAGGCTGTGGGACTAGCTTAGTTCCAGCTAGTTGCTGGCTGGAGGCCACCCTCCCCAACATGGCCACTTGCTTCGTCAGAGCTAGCAAGGGAGGGCGCCTAGCAAGGCCAACATTGCAATCTTATGTAACAAAATCAGAGAACTGGCCTCCTGTCAGCTTCTCTCTATCATATAGGTTAGAAACAAGTCACAGTTCCTGGTCACACTCAAGGGGTGCAGGGGATCACACATGGATGTGAGCGCCAGGGAATGGGGACAAACAGGGACCATCTCAGAGTGTGTCCACTCCACCCAGTCTCTGTTGTCACTCGGTTCACAGGGAAGACAGCCACAAGGTATAATTACTGGGATTCAGGCTACAAGAAGGAAGAACTGGGTAACGCCTCCCTCACCCAGTCTGATGAAGGGATATTTAAGCTGGGACTTGAGTATGAGAAGGAATTGCTCAAATCAATTTTGTGGGGACGTGTGTGTGTGTGTGTGTGTGTGTGTGTGTGAGGGGGGCATGCATGGGAGTGGATGGGGCACGGAGGATTCCAGGAAGAAGAATTCTAAACTCATAAAATGTTAGAGCAAAAGAGAGATGCTGTGATTACCTAGTCTACTGGTTTTCAGTCTGGACGAACACTGGAATCACCCGCAGAGCTTTATAAACTATTCATGTTCAGGTCCCATGCCAGAGATGCTGATGAATTGGTCTCAGGTGGGCTCAGGCACTGGGAGTCGTAAAAGCTTTACAGGTGATTTTAATAGGGGATCAGGGCAGAGAATTACTGTGCTAGTCCAACTCCTTTGATTTTATAGATAAGGAATTTGAAGCTCAGAAAGGAAACAGATTTCCCTAAGATACCCAACTACTAATCTGCAAAGCTAGTAGGCTGATGAGTGGAGAGGACACTGTGCTGGGAGCCGTAGTCAGATCTGGTTCCTGCTGTCAGCAGGTCTTTGTCCCCCTTTCTCTCTAGGACTCAATGTCCTCAGATATAAAAGGACATGAACCAGATGATCTCGGATCTAATGCTGAAAATCTCTGATTCTATTTAGTTAAGCACCAGCTCCGTATTAGCGATAGACCTGAAACTGTCACCCAGCTGTCTGCACTCTGGGCTATGTCTTTGGAAGCCTAGAGTCAGCGATGTTGGAGACCCTTCTCTAAGGGAGGCTGCCTGGTAGACAGAATGTTCCTGAACATGCCCTTTTCCTGGAGACAATTTTGTGCACTGAAGCATATGAGGAGTTCCCCCAGCAGGAATCTGCTCTGGCTGGGTTTAATCTACGGTGTGTGCTTATTAGGATCAGGGTTTTAATTAAAACTGACATTTCAAAGACTACCTTCGAGGGAGACCTGCTTTAATGAAAAGCACATCACAGTGGCATGGGTAACCCTCCTGTGTGACCAGGCAGGTGGCTGTGAAATTAATGTAGGAGCACCCAGTTTTCTTTTCCACTGGGTACATTTGCCAATTACCTGCTGGTGCTGGTGGACCCCTTTATGGCAAGCCACCAGTGATGGGGGTTGGGCAGTGCTGTGGGGCGGAGATAGTGTTGTTCTGGCCCAACCCCCCCCCCCCCCCCGCCAGTACTGTGTTGACCCTTCTGGGGCTCAGTTTCCTCACATGTAAAATAGGCTGCTCCATCATCTACCTTTGGAGAAAATATTTGCTAAGCACTTACTCTCTGAGTTATAACTCTCAGTCTTTTTCCTCAAGGAATTCATAGTGAGAGGGGGGCGGGGTAGAGGCGAGGCAGGAAAATCAATGTACAAGAAGGCCCTCAGCTCAGTGCCTGGCCGTAGGAAGCTCCTGTGATATTTATTGTATCCAGATGCGGTGGGAGCCCAGAGGAAGGCTCGTGGAATCACACAGGGGGAGAGTAAGCCGAGCTTCCAAGAAGTATGATTATTAATTGATGCTCCAGGTATTTATTGAGCACTGATTATATACCCGGCGCTGCTGTCCTATGGGATGGGGATAGAGTGACGAACAAGGCATTGGTGGTGAGTGACCTAGTCTGTACAGAGCTTACCTTCTCATGGGAATAATAATAACAACAGTAATAGTAATAACGATGGCTTCTATTTAAAGGGCACTTACTGTGTGCTTTGTGTTTTATGTACATGACTCATTTAATTGTCACCAGCAACCTTGTCATGTGCATACTGTTATTTTCCCCTTTCACAGATGAGTAACCTGGAGCTTATAGAAGGGTTGAGGACCTTGCCCAGGGTTGCCCAGCTAGGAAACGGCAGAGCTGGAATTCCCGCCCTGGGCTGGTGACTCAGAGTCTGACCCTTAACCGCTGTTATTATTCTGGTTGAGGCCTGAGGTCACGGGTAACTGTGGAGTGGTTAACCGAGGCATTGTAAGAATGAGTATGTGTAAGTATGTATATGAGTGCACGTGCGTGTGTGTGTTAAAGAGAGTACACGGATCAGCGGTGGGCTGTTCCTGACCCAGTCCTCCTCCACGCAGCCCAGGAGATGTCCCCACCTCACTTGTTGGTGATGGGAAGGGACCAGTCTTCTAAGACATCTGATTGGGAAGCTGCTGCCTTCTCTTATGTGAGGGACAGCAGAAATAAATGGTAGCTTATTCCGGTGAAATGGGAAGACCAAGAGGGATTCAGAGAATTTCCTTCAAAGTCCTTTCTCCCGAAATATTTTTCCTTCTGGCCTATTAGCCTCTGGTGGGAGGCATGCATATGTTATTTGGCCAAGGCCATCATCCCACCCATGCTTGATGAGGAAGTGAGAATGGTTGGTCTTCAAAAGCTTCCTCCAAAGCCACCAGCACAGTCTCCTGGGGAAGGAGAAAAAGTTCCACCATACGACTGGATAGAAAATCCAGGGTTCCAAATGCTGGGACCCAGAGCCAGAGAACTCAGCACAGTGAGATCACCGGCTTGACAGCCCGAGGCAGGACTCATCAGAGACTCTGAGGTGGGACCCAATCTTCAGGTGGGAGCCTGGTGACATCAACCTTAGAGACCAATCCTCACAGTAACCCTGGGAGAAGCTGCTATTATCCACACTGTACTGATGGGGAAACCAAAGCACAGTGATGTTTTCAGTTCCTGAAATCAGGCAACTGAAGAGTTTGGGAGCCAGGATTTAAATCCAGGTTTAGAAACTGAGGTCAGAGAGGTTCAACATGTCCCAGGTCAGATGGCTTGTGGGCAGTGGCATAGCACCAGAGACCATGCTCTTTCTATGGTTCAAGACTCATGGAAAGTTCTGGAGGTTCTGTTGAGCTGCTGCTTGAGAAGGAAGGAAAGGCGCATGGAGCTCACCAAGAAGTCCAAATGGCCTGGTGTCCTTCCTCAGCCCTCAGTGACCTTGTCTGGGAGGGATACTGAGCTGGGTTGGGGTGTGGCCTGGAAGAAGCCACAGTTCATGGACCAGGACATGGGTGTTCCCAGAAGTACAATTCATGAGTAACAAGGTCAGGACTGGACCCCCCTGACCCCCAACTCCAGATTCAGAGCTTTCTCATCATTCTAGGCTGGCATGGCCCCAGAGGAGGTGACTACTCATCAGAAACATATGTGGACTGAGCCAGATGATCATGACTTTTTTCCCCCTAAAATTAATGAGTGAATTAATTTACAAACAATTTACTATTTGTCAGACATCCTGCCAAGCATTTAAAAGACAACATTCATTCAGGTTACAAACACGTACTAGACATTGAGTACACGGCTGAGAATAGGACAGATAGGGTCCTCATGTCACAGCCATCCCAATAGTGCTCACATTGTACAGATGAGGAAACTGAGGCCTAGAGGGATTAAGGAACTTCCCAGAGTCACAGAGCCAGTAAGTGGTAGAGCTGAGATTTGAGCCCAAGTCTGTCTTTCCCATTTCAGCGTTTGGCCTCTCCTTGCAGTCTCTGGAATTTACTCAGGGGTGGTTTGGTTTAGCTCTTTGTTCCCAAAGTTAGGCTCCCCCAAAGTGTTTGCCCACGTTCCCACGACCCAGCCAAACACCAGCTCCTTGCCACACTCCAGTCTCAGGTCCAGAGCCTCCTTTTCTCCTGCCAGAGTCTCTCTGCATTTCCCTCAGGCCACGGTGAAAAACCACACTTAGCACGTGTTGTTTCTTCTATGGAAATGCCCTTCCCTTTCCTTTTCCAAGCTCAGAATGTCCCTTCCTCTGGGACGCCTTTGCCAATTCTGAGGCAGACTGTCCACGGCGCTCCCCCCAACACCCACCCTCTTTGGAGCATTTTTAAAGGCTGTTCTGGTATATTCGTGCACTGGCCTGTCTCTCCCATTTGCCCATGGGTTACTTGAGGGCAAGGACCACCCAGGCAGCCTTTACTGCTGTTGGATCCTTGGTTCCTGGCACACACGACATGCTCAGCAAGTGCCTGTGACATGAACGCATGAGGACAGCACAGCCTTCCTCTCCTCTGGTCTTCATCCCAGCTACAGACCTCCTGTGGTCCAGCTCTGTCCCTGCTCTTTATCCCAGCTGCTGACTGTGGGCTTAGGCCTTAGATGCTTCATTAACTAATAATAATGAGTCACTGTACTAGCCTCGGGAGCCTTGTAAATGATACAGTGTCAGGAGAAGGCAGTGGGATGTGGAATTTCAATGAGGCTGGAGTGGTTCTTGAAACAGAGAAAATGCCACGTGCAATCTTTTTCTCTGTGATAGCTCCCATATGCCAGGCTTCAAACGCCAACGTAGAGCCCTTCCGTGATTCCGTTCCCGTTCTAATTCTAGGCTGATGGTGGGGATTACAAATCAGTGGTACATGCCAGGCATGGTAGGGTGAAGAACAGTCTCCCCGGGAAGATATTCATGTCCTAATCCCTGGAAGCTGTGAGTGTTACTTTACATGGGAAAAGGGACTTTGCAGATGGGATTAAACTAAGGATCTGGAGATGGGGAGATTGTCCTGGATTATCTGGGCAGCCCTAAGTGTACAACCATAAGATCCTTACAAGAGGCGAGAGAGATTTGCTTATAGAAGAGAAGATATGTGGTGATGGAAACAGAGATCAGAGTGATGTTCTTTGAAGATGGAAGAAGAGGCCACAGACCAAGAAATACAGCAAGCCATCAGAGGCTGAGAAAAGTAAGGAAAGAGGTTCTCTCCTCAGGGCCTCCAGAAGCAGCCAGTCCTGCCAACACCTTGAATTTAGCCCAGTGAAACTGGTTTCAGACTTCTGACCTCCAGAATGGTAAGAGAGCAAATTTGTGTTTTAAACCACCAAGCGATTTGTTACAGCAGCAATAGGAAACTAATATATCAGGCTACCACTCCCTCTTCTGGAGAACCTGATAGAATGCCGTACTCTTTGGTGGATGGAGCCTCAGAATTATTCTTAACACAATGCATCCTGCAATCACTAACAACTGATCAGAGTTGAGAAGGGGAGATGGAACTTACTTGCTCTTCCGGAATGGAGCCAAGTATTTCCTTCAAAGGATAGGAAAATGGAAGCCCAGAGAGGTGAAGTGACTTTCCCAGAGATACACAGCCCATTAGTCGCAGGGTGAGATTCTTTCCCCTGTGTCAGCCCCTTACAAGCCCAGGTTGATAGCGGAAGTATCTGGTGATACAACATTCTGGCTTGAATTGAGCACCCCTACAGGCGCCATTTTGTTTTCCCTGAAGCCAGGGCTGTTTAAATAAATGGTCCTTCTGAGGCCTTTCTCTGGCTTCACTTACTGTCCCCTCAAGGAAGCCAGACTCTGCAGCACAAACTGGGTGAGATCCCTGGAGTCTCCTGACAGGTTTTGCCAAGGACCGGCCTCCCAGGGCAGATGTATTCATCAAAGCTCTTGATGGAGATTCCAGCCACTCAGCTAATGACTTACCTGGGGAATCTTATTACTTGGGTTTAATCTCTCCCTCAGGGAACCCCGAGCCTGTGAAAGGAGAGCCTCTAGGGAAGCTGAGAGAGCTGTTATCTGAGAGGGAGAGATACCGGGACATTAGCCTCCCCAGGAGGTGGATGAGGTTACAACCTCACATGAAATGATTACTCCGCTACCCAGATTTGTTAGCCCAGTGCTCCCTAGGGGCTCAGCCCCTGGCTGAGCAGGTCATCTCCTGCTCAGAGATCCTCAGAGGCTCCCCACCGCTTTGCAAAGTTTTGCTTATGGGGACAGTCCATTTTATTTATTTTACTTCAGAGTGTTACAGGGGTGCAAAGGCTTTGGTTACATAAATTGCCTTTGCACCACCTGAGTCAGAGCTTTCAGCATGCCCATCTCCCAGACAGCAGGCACTGCACCCATTAGGTGTGAATTTACCCATCCTCTCCTCCTCCTTCCCACCTGCCTGACTCCCTATGAATGTTACTTCCATATGTGCACATTAGTGTTGATAGAGTAGTGCCAATTTAATGGGGAGTACATACAGTGCTTGTTTTTCCATTCTTGTGATACTCAGAAGAATGGGTTCCAGCTCCACCCAGGATAGTACAAGAGGTATTAGTTCACCACTTTTTTAATGGCTGAGTAATACTCCATAGTATACATATGCCACATTTTATGAATCCACTCATGTATTGATGGGCACTTGGGTTGTTTCCACATCTTTGCAATAGTGAATTGTGCTGCTATAAACATTCAAATGCAGATGTCTTTATAATAGAATGTCTTTTTCTCTTTTGGGTAGATGCCCAGTAATGGGATTGCTGGGTCAAATGGTAGTTCTACTTTTAGTTCTTTGAGCTATCTCCATATTAATTGTCATAGAGGTTGTACTAGTTTGCAGTCTTACCAGCAGTGTATGAATGTTCGTATCTCTCCACACCCATGCCAACATTTGTTGTTTTGGGACTTTTTGATAAAGGCAATTCTCACTGGAGTTAGGTGATATCTCATTGTAGTTTTGATTTGCAGTTCTCTGATGATAAGATATATTGAACGTTACATCATATGTTTTTTGACGATTAGTCTGTCTTCTTTTGAAGTTTCTGTTCATGTCCTTTGCCCACTTTTTAATGGTCTTATTTGATTTTTTTCTTGTTTTTTTCTTTTCTGGAAAAGTGCATCATAAATGTGTTTATTTGTTCTCCAATAAAAAAGAAAAGGAAACGGGAAACACAAAGTAAAACAAAGGTGCAGGTGGATGGATATACTAGGCTGAGTTACTCAGGGGCATTACAAAAGTTTCTCTGTGGACGCAGACTGTTCAATTTTCTCTATCTTTTTTTTTTGTCTTTTATTTCAGCATATTATGGGGGTACAAATGTTTAGATTACGTATATTGCCCTTGCCCCCACCCCAGTCAATGTTGTCTTTCTGAGAGTCTTTCATTTGTCTGATCTAACCTATCCTTAAGGCTTTCCAGTGTGTTTTTTAATTCCCTGAATAAATTTTTCATTTTCAGAAGTTCTGTTTCATTTTTCTTTAATATTTCAATGTCTTCAGTGAATCTTTCATTCATTTCCTGCATTGTTTTTTTGTGGTTTCTTTGTGTTGGGTTTCCATTTTGTCTTGCATTTCACTGGGCTTCCTTACAATTCATGTTTGGAATTCCTCATCTGTCATTTCAATATTCTAATTTTGGTTGGTATCCATAGCTAGAGAGCTCATGCTCCCCTTTGGGGGTGTCCTTTTGCTTTGATTCTTCTTACTTCTGGAGTTCTTTCATTAATTCCTTCTCATGTGGAGCAGCTGTCGCTTCTTACCTTTGGATTTTCTTTTGTTTAGATAACAACACTCCCAGTTAATCTCTGAGCCAGTAGGTGGTGCTTGTGGGTGAGGATCAACCACACCCTGTCAGTAAATGCAGTGAATGCAGTATACAGGTGTGCAAATTGACCTCCCTGTCAGCAGGTGGCGCTTGCCAGGAGGAATAAGCTGCAGCGTTGCTTTTGAGTCCTGTGACTGGCTCTAGTTTCTCAGGAATAACACTCTAGTGCCCCAAGTGGTGGGTAGGACCCTGGGGCTTCCAGGTGTGTCCTTTTTCTCCACCTCAGCAGGGGCAGGTGGGGGAGCGAGGCTGGGCATGGCTAGGCTGGGTGAGCCTACCCTCAAGCTCCATAAATGCTTTTAGCAGGGGTCAAAGGTCTGCATCCTACCTCTGGGCAAAGTCACCAGGGAGGGGCTGAAGTGGCCCCACTCAACCAGAAAGTATCTGCGTGGGGGTGGGGCTGTCTGAGACCCACAGCCTAGATGATCTTAAAAATAGAACATATACTTTGCCATCAATTCATTTATTCACTTAGCAAATATATATCGAGCATTAATTATGTAGCAGGTACTGATAAGGGAAGTGGTAAATGAGACAGTCTCTGTGCTTAGGAAGCCTACATTCTAGGTGATAACAAAATAAATAAATATGTAAGGCCAGGTGTTGTGGCTCATGCCTGTAATTCCAATACTTTGGGAACCCGAGGCGGGAGGATAACTTGAGGCCAGGAGTTCCAGACCAGTCTGGGCAACATAGTGAGATGTTGACCCTACAAAAAAAAATTAAAAGATTAGCCAGGTGTGGTGGTGCATGCCTGTAGTTCCACTACTCAGGAGGCTGAGGTGGGAGGATGGCTTGAGCCCAGAAGGTTGAGGCTGCAGTGATCTATGATCACGCCACCGCACTCCAGCCTGAGCAACAGGTGAGACCCTATCTCTTAAAAAAAAGAAAAAAAAAACATTTGTAATTTAATGTCAGGAAGGGATAAAATGTATGAAACACACAAGGCAGACTTGAGTGTGAATCCTGGCTTTGTCACCTACAAACTAGGTTGCTTCACCTTTTGATCCTCAGTTTCCTCAACTATAAAATGGGGTAATAATAAGACCTACTTCATGGGGTGATTGTAAAGATTAAATGAAGTGAATAACAGTACCTGGGAGATAATACCTGCTTAATAAGTGTTGGCTATTGTTGTGGTTAATATTATCGGGGGAAGGGTCTGGAGGGGAATGGCCACAGCCATGAGCTTCATAGGCACTGAAGGAGGTAAGGACAGGAAGGCACCTAGGAGACAGAGCAGGTGGGAGCTAGGAAGAGGTGAACAAACCAGGCTGGTTAGGGGTAGGAAGTGACACAGGAGAGGGGGTGTGAGGGACCCAGCCCTGAAGAGTCAAGTAGGCTTGGAGCCTTAAGTAGCGGGGAGCCCCTAGTAGCTCCTCCAGGATGCCCGGACTGGCGGGGAGATGTGGGTGCAGGTTGGCAAGGTGGGAGTTTCATTCATCTCATCTTCAGTGCCAGGGACAGAGTTATCCACGTGTCCTGGCCGGTCTGAGTGTCTGATGAAAATGGCAGGTGTTAAAGAAAACAATTATTCTGACACTTATTAAAGACAGACTTTATTCCATGGCTGCTATGATGGTTTTGCAGCAGGGGAGAGAGAGCAGGCTCAACTCTGAAAACAACAAGGAGCAGGGTGGAGTCGGTCGCTAGAAACTTACTAAGAGTAAGCATCAGGGTAAGGAGGGTTCTGGCTAAACTGACTTAACAGGATTCTTGCTGAAGGCCACCCCAGGGTGAGCTGTCATCACCAGGTGGAGGGTGAGGGAGCTGATCAGATATCAAGAGTGGGAGATTTTGATTAAACTGACTTAGCAGGATTCTTGCTTAAAATGCACAATGCAGAGACAAACACAGAGGCCCAGAAGCCAGAGTCTACCTGATAAGACAGTTCAGGGGAACCTGAGTATAGAATGGCCAAGGAAAGAATCTTTGCCACAGGTGTCTCCGTGTTGTCCTATGGGCTGCTGGGAGGGTCCATTCAAACCTACCCACCCTCTATGGTGATGCTGGACTCCTCACTGTTGGAGTCACCCCCATTCCCAGGGTGGGTGACAATGCCTGGGTGACACTGTGTCAGAGGCCTTTGCCAATGATCTAGAGGCAACCTAGGGACGGGGGTGGGGGGTTTCCTTAAGGGTTCCCCAGGGGCTTCAGACTCTGCCGAGGAGCTGGTTACAGTGTAGACTCCTGAGCCTCGATCCTTGAGTGCTGGCTTGGGAACATGAGGTGGGGTCTCACTAATGTCTCCTTGGAGGCCATAACCACCACGCCCAAATAAATGACATGTGTTTCTCAGGCCTGCCAGCCAGACTTTGGATAGGCCAAAGTCAAGCTATGAGATCTCTCTGTGATCGAAATGACATAATCACTCATCCAGTGACTTAAAGCTTGTTGGATGCGTGTGTGCTTGTGTGAATGCGTGCACGTGTGTTCACGTGCGTGCATGCATATGTGTGATATGGTGGAATAAGCGTGCAGGAAGGGAACACAGGCCTGGTGGAGGGAGAAAGCCAAAGAAGCGAAGTGCTTGCTTCTCAAGAGAAAATGAAATTCAAAGAGAAAAATCATTGCCCTGGGGACTCTGGGACTCTCACTTGCATTCAGTGAGTCTCAGTGAATTTCATTCAGTGAAGCTTTTTATGTAAATCCAAGCAAACAAATTCTGGGCCCTGCTTGGCATCCTGGGAGGGCCCACTCTGTTTCAGGAGCCATGGGGGAGAGGCGAACCCAGCAGGAGGCCCCTCCTGAAAGCCAGAGATAAGAAGCTCATCGTGGCCCACAGGGCTCATTTGACTATTCCTGGGGATAGCTTCTTAGCCACAAAAAGTATGTATCTATGGCTTTTTGACACAAATCCAAAGTGTCGTTTTTTTTTTTTCAAATTATTTTTGAGCAGCATAATCCCCTTTTGGCCCAAAGGAAGCTTTAAATGGAATCCTGTCATAGAGCAGAGAAAAAGGCAAGCTGCTCTGCTCCAAGTATGGAAATGGGAACATGGTCACTGTGACCCACCCACTCAGGGGATGCCCAGCCCCCTTCACTCGGGCAACAGAGGTGTCGGCACAGATGAACACCTCAAGCTCCTTCATGCTCTCCACTTCATAGGTGGGGAACCCTCCCAGTTCCCTGCTGTAATCCCTGCCTTCCTCTGCACTCATCTGGGGCCACCTGGGGCTGGGACCACCTGGGGCTCAGCCTTGACCTAGGCTAAAGGACCAGTTCTTCCTGGAAAAAAGGAACCTTAAAGAGGCCACAGCCAGCACCTGATTGCTGGTTCTGTGACCTTGCCCCACTGCTAAGGGAATAGACTCTGAAGTCAGAGGTGTGAATCCTTGCTCTGCCACTTATAACTGTGTGATTTTGGGCAAGTCACTCAACCTCTCTGAGCCTCTGCTTCATCTGCCATAAAACAGGCATCGTTCCCATATAGTAAGTTTGTGTAAGGAGTGAAGGAGTTATTAAACGTCACGAGTAGCAAAAGCATATGCTTATGTGGTCTAGGAGAGTAATAGAGATGAGTGATCACTGCCTGGTGGCAGGCAGGGGATGCCATCACTCACCTCTGGCCGATCGTACCTGGGTGGGGAGGCAGGCTCAGCAAGTGCCATTTTCCCAATATTCCAAGAAAAAAAAACTCAGCAATTCAGATTTTTATATAAAAAACTCCCACATTTTAGACCTTGGCAAATAATTCCCAGCTTTTAAGCACCGTGCTGGTCAAACAAAACACATCTGGAGGGCCAGGAGCTTGTACCCACAGATGCCAAGTGACAGTCACTGGCACCTAGGAGTTGCTCGCTAAGCTTCACAGGGACGAACGTGCCTCCTCCAACTCCTCCCCCTGTCTCTCTGTCTTGTCCATCGATTGCCTGGGAGCTCCACGTTTCCTTCAGAAAGGGAGTGAGCTCTCCCTCAGCACACCCGGCCCAGCCTGGGGCTTCCGGCTGCAGATGTCCTGCCCTCCCCCATGCTCCAGTGTGTGTACTTTTGGACACATCCCTTCTGCCCAGGGATGTCTGTGACAACTCTCCACGGGTGGGTTAAAGGCAGCCAGGCAGCTTCCCAGTGTGTCTGTAGGGTGGGGGCACTGGTTTCAAGGCGCCATCTCTGCATTCTGCCTCTTAAATTCAAAGCCAGCATCTCAAGGAGTAAAGAATCTTTGCTCTGGGCGCCTGAGCCACGCTGGAGTGAGATGAATCATCCTCTCTCAGAGGAACTCTCTGGGCTTCTGGTGGTGTCCTTGGAAGATAAGCATCTGGAGTTGGTCCAGCTGCCTTTCATTCACTTCCCTGTGTTGGGGTGTGCGCATGTGTGTGTTGGCGGGCCAGGGTTAGGAGCAGAAAGAGATTGGACTCTATTTTTATTTTTTTATTATTTCCTTCCTTCTTCTTATTTTTTTTTAAACAAAAGTCTCTAGGCTTTTGTAGAAATGATATATTCACTGAAAAAATTTAACTCAGAAAAGTTTAAACAAAGTACAAAAAAAAAAGCAAAACAAAACGAAACAAAAAAATATTGCTTCCCAGAAAAATTACTGACAATTCGGTATCTCCCCAGATGTCCCTTTGTATGTAGATAAACTGATACAGAAAGGAGTATTTAATTTTATATAGTTGGGCTCATAAAATATCTGTACTGTTGTGCAATATGCTTGTTTTTTTTTTTGTTTTGCTCAAACCACATGTTGGGGGATGTCTTTCCCTGGCAGTGTGTGTAGATCTGCACCGAGGCTGTGGCTGCAGAATGTTTCATGCATGTGCCGCAGATTATTCATCAGATCCCCTGCTGTGAAGATGCACACATTCGTTTTTTCAGGGTTCCCAGAGCTTCTCTGGACCTAGAATACTCCACCCCATGCATGGACAGTGGGACAGTCTCCTACCTGGCTTTCCTGCTTCCAATCCTCCCCCTAGAAAATCCATGCTCCTCACTGAAGCCAGCGCTGGCTTTTAACCATGCCCATCAGATCGTGCCACCCCTCTGCCTAAAACCCTGGAATCTCTTCCCATCACTCTTAAAATCCAAACCCCTTACCATGGCTTTACAAGATCTGGCCCTGGCTACCAGGCTTCTGCTAGTCCAGGATCATTCTTTCCTGTCCCACAACACCTGCCACCTTTCCCCCCAGATCTTTGCTACCCGGCTTTTTCGCCACTCGAGTCTCAGCTCGGAGAGCTCCTTCCTTGCTCCCCATCAATGCTGATCCCCTTCCTCAGCCAGTCATTGTCCTATTACTCTGTTTTTAAATTTTCTTTATAACACCTATTACCATGTGAAATTGTCTCATTGATTTGTTTCCATGTTTATTGTTTGTCTATGTCCCTCCCACCCCCCCAAGGACAGGGACCTTGTTCATGGAGGAGCTCAGAATCCTGCCCAGTGCCCAGAGGCATTGGAGTAAGCACTTGTTGAATAAATGAATCAACTCCCTGACCTCTACAACACCCCCCCTCCTAAAATCCTTATCCCCTGTTTTCTGTAGATCTTCCTGCATCTCTTCCTTAAAATAACTCTGCTTTTCTAAGTGAGCTTGAATGTCTCTCTGCTCCCCAAAGAGCCCAATCTGGACCCCAACTGCAGCCCCCAGTTCCATCTCCCACACTTCTGCTCAGGGACCTCACTCTTCAGCCACACGAAGCTCTGGATCTGCTACATACATTCCTCCCTCTGCCAAGAAGGCTCCTCACGCTCCTTCTCTCCCTCTCTGACCCCTGCCATCCGCCCCCTGCTGCCCAAACTTCACCCATCCTCAGTCCAGCTAAAATGTCACCACCCCCGGGAGCCTGTGCTGTGGCTGCAGGAATGATCCGCCCTCTCTTCTGCACTCATGCAACACTTTATCTTTTCCATGCTTGGGACGTTGGCATTTTATGCCTTTCAATATTGTCATTTGCATCTGGAATTGACCTCATTTTACAGATGAGAGTTTAAGAAACTTGCCAAAGGTGACCCAGCTAGTAAGAGGTGAAGCTGGGATTTGAATCCACAGCCTGAACCCTTAACCACCAGGCTAAAGCAATTCATCTCACACCTGTGGCAAAACCCCTTTTGTGTTGTTTTCTCTCTCTCTCCATGCAGAAGCTGTGAGCCCTCAGCCCGCCCGCCCCCCAGGCCTTTGAAGTGAAGAGCCTTTGGGGATACTGTTAGTGTTAAGAGAAACAAATCAAAGGACTGGAAGCTTAAATCTGAATCTGAGAGTCTGCCTACGGGGCTCTGCGTCCTTACTCACGGATGACTCAAGAGCCAGGCGTGGGGAGCCAGGCAGGAGGGGCTGATTTCTGTGTCACTCGGGTAGCAAACTGTGTGAGTGTGTGGAATCAGTTCAAAGCTGCTCCTCGCCCGGTTATCAGCAGTTAGAAACTCACAGCCAATCTGGTTTCATCACTCTCACTCATTTCCCCTTTCCCACGTTACTTTGAAGGAAATCGTAGAAATCACGTGTTGTTATATGTGGTTATAAATAAGCCAAAGATAGTGCCTATCTATTGGCCCCTGTGTTGTTTATTTCTTCGCCAGAGATTGAGACCCATCACGTTTTTGCTGTTTTTCAAAATAGCAGATCTGTAGTCACTTAGAGCTGGCCGGCTTTGCACACCCCGGGAAACGTCACCTGGCATCTGCGGGTCAGACAGGCCTTGTGGTTATGAGACCACGACTGCCATGGTCCTTCAGAGTGCTCTTCTGACTCGGAGACTCCCGACCATGGAGACACCTAAGTCGCCTCTCTGATCCCCCCTGTCTCCTGGCATTCCTTTGCCCTCTCCCCCTTGTCCCCTGGCTGCCCTAAGCCTCTAGATGGCCTCACGCTAAGAAGGACTCCCCTTCCTGCAGCCTTGTCCAAGCACCACCCAATAAAACTTACTGTGTGTTAATGCCTCTTGTGGCCGTGTTTTTTTTTTTGATCAGCCCCCAGATCCCTTGAATCCCCTAGCGTTATTCGCGTGTAAGAATTTCACTATTTCCAAATATAAGAAATTCTTAAAAAAAACCCTGCAATATACTACCACACCTAAAAATGAATACTATTTCCTTAATATTATTATATTTCTAGTCAATGTTTATTATTTCTAATTGTCTCATAAGTGTCTTTTTTTTCCCCCTGTTTATTTGGGTTGGGATCCAAATAAGGTCCTTTACATTTGGTTCAGTTGTTATGTCGCTTAAGTCTCTTTAATCTATATAGTTCCCCCTGCGCCCTCGGGTCTCTCTCTCCCCTTCAATCTGTCAAGTTGTACTGTAGAGATTCCCAAGGGTAAATGAATTCTGCAGATTGCATCCCCATGGTGTTAACATGTTCTTCTGTCCTTTGTAGTTAGATCTAGAGGCTTGGTCAGGTTGTTTCCATTTTTTTCCAGCAAGACTGTTTCATAGATGGTGCTGTGTTCTACTAGGAGGTTCACAGCGTCCAATTGACTCACTGGTGTTAACAGCTGTTGCTGCACATTGTCACATTCATTAATTCATTAGGGGCTGCAAATGGTGATTTTCTTCTGCATGTCTTAACCAGAACTCTTCTAGAAAGGGAAATGTCGCCTCCTTTTCTACTTGGTTTCCAGGGATACATTTTTTAATAGAAAATGCGGGACGAATGCTTGATTCTTTCCATTTCTTCACCAATATTCAAAATAATGAGTTGGCTTTCTTGCATCATCCAGTGGTGTTCAATTAGTCTGGTTTTGTTTTATTATCAAAATGAATTCATAGATTTAAACATATTGACTGTCTTTGAAAAAAGGTAGGGGACCACTGCATTAAGGGCTGTTTTTAAGCTTTGTAAAGGCGTGTTTAGATTAGTCTTTACTCTGGAGCTAGAATGGCCCTATACCCTAACGTGTGCTTTTTTCAGGATCTCAGTTGAATGCACTGGATATTCAGCAGTTCTCTCCACTCTGGATGATAAGAACTCATGCGTTTCCCAGAACTGTGACTTTTGGAATCTGCATTCAGCTCACAGCTCCTTTGTAGCTGTTCTCCGCCAGGCTTTGCAGACTCTAGTCCTGTGCATTTATTCTTTATATTCAGCAAATACTCAAGGGAACTCCACACAGATTTCAAAGCTCTTTGCAAGCAAAGTCCCTCTTGTCTGGTACCCAGACCTGCAATTCCAACTGGCTTGGCAGCCTTGAACTCTGATCTGTGCCCCTTATCTCAGCAAAACTTCTGTGCTCTGCTAGGAGTTCACCTCCCTGTGTTGTATGGTCTGGAGCAGTGCCTTCTAGAAGAGAGCCAGGGCAACTTTTCTAATGGATTACAGTCCTATACTGCCTGTTGTACAACATTTAAAAATAGTTACTTCACATATTTTTCCATGTGGAAGGGCTGATCCAGTCCCAGTTACTTTATCATGACCTGAAGCAGAAGTCATATTTTTGTTTTTGTAATTTAATTTTGTTTTGTAATTATATAGAACATTTGCATGATTCTAAATCAAATCTACAAAACAAGATTTATTCATGGAAGTCTAGCGTGTATTCCTGTACCTTTCACTCTACCCTCTTTGTCTCCATATAGGTAGCAAGTAAAAGTTACAGTTATGGTTCATTTTCCATTTTTTGTTTTGTTAATATTATATAAGCAGGGTGTGTGTGTGTATGTTTTGTATTCATCCCTTATTTAGATAAACAGTAGTATAATCTAAATACTTTCCTCTAGCTTGTTTTTTTTATGTAACTATGCTAATGATCTCTCCATACTAGTATAAAGATATATTGCTCCTTCCTTCATTAAAATTGCATAGTCCTTGATTGTAAGTGTCTAACTTGTCCTGGTTTGTCCAGGATGTCCCAGTTTTAGCACTGAGAATTCTGGGCAAACCAAGCAGGTTGGTCATCCTGTCATTGTATGAGTATACTGTAGTTTATTTCCATCAGTCTTCCTTGGATAGATATTGTAAGTTGTTTTCAATTTTTTTACTACTACAAATAGTTCTTCAATGAAGAGCCTTGTACATACATCTCTTTATATTTTGCCAGTGTATTTTTTAAAAATAGGATTGCTGGTCCAAAGGTAAATGTGTATGTAATTTTCCCAGATATTGTCAAATTCTCCTCTATAGGGATCATATGATACAGTTCTGCATTTATACAAGCACAGCTTGAGATCCTGTTTCTTCAGAGATTCACCAACAGAGAGTTTGTCAAGCTTTTATTTTTTTTCCAATTGAATAGGTGAGAAATTATACCCCAATATAGTTTTAATGTATATTTCTCTTATTCTGAGCAAGTTTAAGCATCCTATTAAAACTTTGCTTATAACATCTGCTATACAAAAAAAATTTTTTAATGAAATTAATGAATCTATATTTTTCCTTATTGCTTATGGATTTTGAATCATAGTTAGGAATGATTTCTCCTTTCTCAGACTATAGAGCAAGTCAACTACACTTTCTTCTAGTACTTGTATGGTTTCCTAATTTTCCACTTACATTTCTCATCCACTTGGGATTTATCCTGGTAAATGACATGAGGAATGGATCCAATTTTATCTTTTTCTACATGACTCTCTAATTATCTATTAACATTATTTAAAAGTCTATTGTTTTCCCACTGACTCAAGCTGTTACCTTTATAATATATTACATTTCTATATGGAGAAATGGTTCTTTTTTTGACTTTCCTGTTCTGTTTCATTTCACTTACAGAGGTTTCACAACATGTTTTAGTCTCTATTAGGGCTGGCCCTCCTCTTTGTTATTCCTTTGCATGATTTTCCTGACTATTCTCATTTGTTGTTCTTCCCAATGAACTTGATCATCAATTTGTTCAGCCACAGAAAAAACCTTGATGATATTTTCATTGCTATTGCCTAGGGTTTATATATTAACTTAGGGGCAATTACCATTTTTATGATGTTGATTCTTCCTCTCCAAGAATACAGTATCAAATGACATTTCTTATGACCTCATTAGATTAGGGACTTGGCTAAATGCTCTGTGTGATCATGTGGCTGAGGACCATTGGGTCTTACAAGTCCTCCTGAGCCCATCCCTGTGCCACTTCTTGCAGGCAGCCTTCCTTGTTTTCTAGGGAAACGATCTCTCCATCCTCTTCAGATCTTATGGTTCACATTGACACTTTAACCATAGATTCTATCTACACACATGTGTATCCTGTTTTCCCTTCTGGGCTAAGAGTTCTCTGGGAACTGAGTATATATTGTAAATCACAACACTACTGATAAAAGCTAAATGAAGAGTAGTGTCTCTGAGCTGGGCCCTGCATAGCAATGATCTCACAGCCTTTCTCAGTGATCACCAATTAGCCTCTGGCAAGCCAAATTTAGCCCGTGTGCTTGCTCAGCATGGGAATTTTTAAAATTTTGATTTAGTTGCCAACATTTAAAAATTGTAAGATTGCACCAAAAAGTATAAGTTTTCAGATTCTTTAAAAGTAAAAGAAGTTCTGGCCATGCTGGGCCACATTCCCACGTGGCGACAACCAGCTGGAGTTGAGGACAGGCATAGCTCAGAGACATTGTGGGTTCAGTTCTAGAACCACTGCAGTAATGTGAATGTTACAAGTCAGTGAGTCCCAAATTCTTTGGTTTCCCACTGCATATAAAAGGTATATGTTTTATACTATACTGTAGTCTATTAAGTGTGCAATAACATTATATATAAAGGAAATGTCCATATCTTAATTTTAAAAATGCTTTATTGGTTAGCAATGCTAACAATCATCTGAGCCCTCTGTGAGTTGTAATCTTTTTGCTGGTGGAGGCTCTTGCCTTGATATTGATGCTGATTGGTCAGGGTGGTGGCTGCTGAAGGTTGTGGCAATTTCTGACAACAATAAAGTTTCCTTCATTGCCTCTTCCTTTCATGCAAGGTTTCTCTGCAGCATGTGGGCTGTTGGATGGTGTTTCATTCATAGAACTTCTTTCAAAATTGGCATCGATTCCCTCAAACCCTGCTGCTGCTTTATTAACTAAGTTTATGTAATATTCTAAAGCCTTTGTTGTCATCTCAACAATGTCCACAGCATCTTCACCAGGAGTAAATTCCATCTCAAAAAACCACTCTTTTTGTGCATTCAGAAGCGACCCCTCATTCATTCAAGTTTTATAGTAAGATTGCAGCAATTCAATCACATCTTCAAGCTCCACTTCTAATTCTAAGTCTCTTGCTCTTTCCAACACTACAGTTACTTCCTCCACTGTAGTCTTGAATCCCTCAAAGGCATCCATGAGGGTTGGAATCAACTTCTTCCAAACTTCTATTAATGTTGTTATTTTAACTTCTTCCCATGAATCACAGTTTTAAAAATTTTTTAAAGACAAGGTCTTGCTATGTTGCCAAGGCTGGAATGTAGTGTTTGTGTGGCTATTCACAGGCATGATCATAGTGCACAACAGCCTTAAACACCTAGGCTCAAGTGATTCTCCTGCCTCAGCCTCCCAAGTAGCTGGGACTATAGGTATGTGCCACTGTACCTAGCACGAATGTTCTTAAAGGCATCTAGAATCTTGAATCCTTTCCAGAAGGTTTTCTTTTTACTTTGCTCAGACTCAGCAGAGGAATCACTATCTATGGCAATTATATAGCCTTACAAAATATATTTCTCATATAACAAGTCTTAAAAGTCGAAATGACTCCTGGATTCATGGGCTGAAGAATGGATACTGCATTAGCAGACATGAAAACAACCTGAATCCTTTTGTACATCTCTATCAGAGCTCTTGGGTAACTAAATACATTCTTAACAAGCAGCAATATGTTGAAAGGAATCTTTTTTTCTGAGCAGTAGATCGTAACAGTGGGCTAAAAATATTTAGTAAACCATACAGTAAATAGATACGTTATTCGGGCTGTGTTGTTGCATTTATAGAGTACAGAGTAGATTTTTCATCATTCTTAAGGGTCTTAGGGTTTTCAGAACGGCAAATGAGCATTAGCTTCAATTAAAATTCACCAGCTGAATTAGCCCCTAGCAAGAGAGTCATCCTGTCTTCGGAAGCTTTGAAACCAGGCATTGACTCCTCCTCTCTAGCTATGAAAGTCCTAGCGGCACTTTGTCCCGCTAGAAGGCTATTTCATCTACACTGAATATCTGTTGCTTAGTGTATCACCTTCATCCATTATCTTACTAGATCTTCTGGATAACTTGCTGCAGCTTCTCCATCAGAACTTGCTGTTTTACCTTACACTTTTATTTAATATGTTATGAGACAGCCTTTTTCTTTAAACCTCATGAATCAACCTCTGCTAGCTCCAGCTTTTCTTCCGCAGCTTCCTCTCTCAGCTTTCCTAGAATTAAAGAGTTAGGGGTTTGCTCTGGGTTACGCTTTGGCTTAAGGGAACGTTGTGGCTGGTTTGATCTTTTACCCAGACCACTCAGACTTTCTCTATATGAACAATAAGTCTGTTTTGCTTTCTTGTCATTCATGTGTTTGCTAGAGTAGCACTTTTAATTTCCTTCAAGAACTTTTTGCTTTGTATTTAAAACTTGACTGTTTGGCACAAGAGGCCTTGCTTTCAGTCTATCTCAGTGAGAGAGGTGTGACTCTTCCTTTCACTTTAGCACTTAGAGGCCGTTGCACGGTTATTAATTGGCCTAAATTTCCATATTGTCGTGGTCTCAGGGAATAGGGAAGCCAGAGAAGAAGGAGAGATGGGGAATGGCTAGTCCATGGAGCCATCAGAACATACACAATAATTACCAATTAAATTCGCTGCCTCAGAGGGCTAACGTGGGGTATGTGGGGACGTGTGCAGAGGGCTCACATGAGGGCTCACCTGGGGGTGTGGGGCCGTGTGCAGAGGGCTCACGTGGGAGCTGTGGGGCCGTGTGCAGAGGGCTCATGTGGGGGCTCACCTGGGGGTGTGGGGCCATGCATAAAGGGCTCACGTGGCGGGCGTGGGGCCGTGCGCAGAGGGCTCACG
>VSMD01032394.1:0-13925 GCA_008750895.1 Mirza zaza
GAGACTACACAGGTTCTTTTGTATGCTGTGTTCTCATTGCTATCCACAGCATAAAGTTATTTGTTTTATAAAACAATACAAGAAAACAATGTATATCGTCAGAGAAAAACCTAACTGGGAATACACCAAAATGGTCACAGAGAGTATGATTCTATATAGATGGATTTTCAGAGAATTAAATTTCATTAGTCTCCAGAAATCTCTAGAATTTGTATATGAGCACATATTACACATATCTATCATCTGAAAAGTCATTTCAAAACAAGATGAAGAGTGAGCACATCAGCCCTTAGGTATGTTGTATCATTTCATCAAATATTAGCTAAATTAAATTGTCCCCTACATACATAATCCATAGAGTTTCAGTCAAAGGCCTTGCCCTAAAGTGTCCATTATAATCCATTCTCCTATAACCCATATAAATTAGAGGCATTAAAAATACTTTAAGGCATACGTAAGTTCAACATGAAATACTTCACACCCAGAATTTACAGCACATTATCATTCTGACTAGTGAGTAGACATTCATTGACCATTTTCCTGGCGAGACTAAGTGACAAGGTTGGCCTAGGAATGAACTCCTGGGAAAGATTCAAAGAGCCAGGCCCTACCTTAAATTCAGAGGAAGTCCACCTTCTCTTTTATTGAGAGTTCTGGTCTTGAGATGCTACCAATTAGAGTCATCTTTTGGATGGTGATTTTTAAGTGCCCCAAGGTGGGATTACCCATTAAACCATTCATTTAGGTCTTCTTCACCCTCCCTCAAAGCAGAGACACAAAATAACTTCAACAGGGAGTGGACACAAGTGGGTGTGGGAAAGGGAGGAGGCATCATTGTCATTGTTCGTTCACAACTGTCGTTGACTAGCAAATAACCTGCCCTTGGTCACCATCATGTCACATGGTGAAGGAACACGGATGGCTGTGGGTAGGACTTTTTCTAAACATCTCAGGCCTCAGTTTTTCACTGGGTGGGAAACCAGGGCTCTCATCTTTCACAGATTTAAAGTAAGTTAACCATTTACAGGGATAAATTAAAAGTCTTTGAAATGTAAACATACGTTATAAAGGCTAGACACTTTGGCTTCTCAACACACACAAAAAATATAGATTCTTTTGATCCTGGATGAGTGTCTAGCATTACAACCCATGGTAATACAACAGTGGAGGATTCAGAGACCTCTATTGAGACAAAGGGTTAGAAGTTTCTTTCAGCACTTCTTAGAATAAGTCTATATTTATATTTTGAATATTTCTCCCCATCTGAAATTGTCGTAAGTTTTTACTTAATTTTCAAGTATTACTGCCCACAAAAGAAGTGATGTCATATAAGCAAGGACAGAAAGGAAACCCTATTGGCACTACCAGTTAAGAAACACTCCCAGCTGGCATTTTTTGACAAATCCCAGCATGTCCTGATGGTATAAGTCAGGTCAGCTCTGATGTGAGGTGTCTGAGGTAGCCAGAAAAGAACAAAGCTCATAGTAAGGAAAAGTCCAGGTTCCTATGCTACCTCCTTGCAACCATTATAAAGGTGGGTTTTGCAAGAGATGCCCAAGTAATCTCTGAGGAAACTTGCTGAGCCTACAAAAGGAAACATGCATTTTGTTGAAATTATGGCAAAAGTCTAAAGAAATGGGATGGGGGAGGAGGCTGGACAGGTAGGAGAAGAGCTAAACCAAGCACCATAACGTGCTGCTCCAATAAACATATTCTGGAAATGAGGTACTAAATCCTTAAATATCTCCTATGTGCTGAGCACTTTACAAAGGTTTTTGTGTTTGATTTACACAACATCCCTGATAATATGGTATGATTCTCATTTTGCAAATGAGGGAAATGAGACTTAAAGATGAGAGTGAGAAAAACCCAAAGGTCTTTCTGATTCAGATACAAAAGACTTACTGTGAATAAAATATATTGTGTGGTCTTAGCAGTCTGCAAAGCAAAGTAATGGCCAAGAATGTATGGAGGAGTAGATATATAAAGCAGTATTGAGCTACATAATACTTCAATTGTTAGCCTATTTACCCAAAACCCCTATCGGATGAGTGCCCATCCAACCACAGTGAGTAGACTGGCAGACTATCATTCTCTGGCACTCAATTGGTCTACAGGTCTCATCTTTCTCATATAGGAAAGGTCCTATATATTTCTGGCTTGAGATCATCGTCAAAGCCCCATTTTCATACCTGTAAAAAGATCATGTGTGCATTATTTCCATAATTCCTGGATTCCTGAATTTTGTTTTTGGAAATTTTATCCAGTCAATCCTACTTCTGCCTGGTACTGCAAGGGTTTTCAAAACAAAATAAAAAGGCAGGTCAAACTTTGATGTGAAAATGTCAAGATCAGGATTCGTTGAAATCTGACATTCTAATAAAGTGAACGTGTCTGTACAGCAGCACCTACAGTGTACAGAGGAACACAAATAAGGACTGGGAAAAATGTCACTGTTTAGTTAAAGGTATCGATTGTAGAAAGAGGATCTCCACCATGGAGCTAACAAGCAGTGCCCATGGACTGCCCCTGACACTGTTGGTAGCTCCTAGCCTAGAGACTCAGGAAAGGGGTTTCCTGCAAGGCGTTTCAACACCATCCCAAATGATAGTACAGCTGACAGGAAAATGGGTGCTGCCCTCCAGCCAACTCCCATCACCTCACAAAACATAAGGTTGCTCTTATTTGTCCGCCTGGTCTTGACAATTGGTTCCAGTTCAACCCTCTTCATGTTACAGGCCCATGGGCTGACAGTATTGGACTTTTCCATCACAAGTTCTGAAGCAGATGGTGACTGCACAAATCTGCCAGGAGACTTTCCTGTGGGCGGAAAGATTCCCACCACTACAGGAAAGTTATGTACCTTGGAAGCTCATTTAGGTGGGTGGCTGGGGCACACCTACTTTTTCTCTTATCCAGGGTAGTTTCTGAATATGGTTGGTGGGGACCATGTACTCAATCATGCAGCCTGTGTGGAGTAGTCAAATGAGTGAAAGATAATGTAAGATAGAAACTACATAAATCAAGCACAAAATCAGATAGGACTGATATTTTAGAGACCCAACTGCAGCTTCAAAAGAAACAATAGTTCATCTTACTTTAATGAAAAATGAAGCAATTATTAAATATTACACTGAAAGGCATTGTCTGTTATTTGCTACAAGGGAGGTTCAGAAGTTCATTTTTTCTCTTCAATGATAAGGCTATTAAATCATACAAAACTATGGATAATCAATTTTTGTAATGGGTTTTGTATTCTCACTTTGTTACTAATTACTGACACTCATATACCATGCAAGATTGTGGGTACCAAATCATTGAAATAGGTTTTGACAATATACAGCTCAGTTTTTGTCTCAGTAATTGGTAACGTAGTAAGTTTAAAATTGCTTCTATTAGAAACCATTTAATACCACTCAGAAAAATGTCATGAAGAATCCATTCACTAAGGAAAGTTACTGCAATCTGACATTAAACATAGGTCTTTGAGTACATGGAATGCTTGTCTTTCCATTCCTAAGATACTTCACTTAGGATAATGGTCTCCAGTTCCACCAAAGATGCTGCAAAAAAATATTATTTCATTCCTATACAAGGTATCCATGTAACACAAACAATGGTATCCCCTTAATATTTTGAAATTAAAAAAACCCATAGGTCTTTGAGGGGAAATACAAAAAAATGGATAGCTGCTAAAAATGGAGGATTTGCTCTTAATTGGCAAGTATGACTCTAGGATATTATAGGGAATGAGCATGCAGTAAAAATGCCTTCATTCCACACTTAAATAATTATTTAAGGTCTCGGACTTTTCCTCAAAAGTTAGAAGTAGTCAGGTAGTTAATATCCTAATTCATGAAGTCTGCATTCCTCAAAGTACCAACAACACAGATAAAATAAAACCCAAACCCTAGCAATGAATCTTTCACATTTCTAAATGTCATCAGGTGGATTGAGAAAATGTCAATGCTCTGTCACTCACATAGGAGTCGTTGAACCATTTCAATATGATATAATATGTACAATTCAAGTCAATATCAAGAATCATCCCCCTGGCCTGGAGCACACCAGGCAGAAATGAGCGGGCATGCAGCTGAACTCCTCACACGCTCCCTGGAGCTGGTAAGTGGGCTCCCTGCCAAGGCTCTGAGCATGGTGGCGTGGGGAATGTCCATGCTTCTGCCCCTCACTCGGCCTCAGTTTCCCCATCTGTGGAGATGGCAGGAGTATATACCAGACGTACTGTACGGGTACCTCTGGTATTTACTGAGCACCTGCTGGGCCCTGGACCCAGGCGGGAATCAGACACAGTCCTGCCCACAGACAGGCCACATCCCATGGTGGGGGTGGGGCAGGCATTAAACACGTGAGCAAAGAAGAAAACATCAGATGGTGGGAAGTGCCAGGAGCATGGGCTGGCGAGGAGGGAAAGTGGGAGGTGTGGGGATGCCCGGGAGAGTATTCAGCCAAGAAATGTGTGTGCAAGGATGCTGCAAACACGGAGACCAACAAGCACAAAGAAGGACATGGACTTGATGCATGGGACAAACAGCAGGAGGCCACTGTGCTGGTGCTGGGGGCAGTGGTAGGAGAGTGAGGTTGCAGAGGTCAGCAGAGGCCAGATCGTGGGAGACATTTGGGTTTAGCCCTAAGTGGGAACATGAATTTGTTTTAAAAATCAACTAGCACTAAAGCTGGTAAGGAAACTCAAACATCACCATTATCGAAGAGAAATAACTGTTTCCTCACAGAAAGTATTGCTACTGGAAGCTCGGCACTCGTCCCTGAGGCTGCATCAAAAGAATGAAGACAAGTGATTTGAAGAGAAGGAAAGAGGAGTTTATTAATTTGCTGGCAAATGAGGAGGATGGAGACTCCTGTTTAAAATGCCATCATCCTAATAATGGGAATAAATAAAGAGCTTGTACAGGGTGGTTTTCAGTTTCAGACCATTTCTGTTGAACTACAGTCGATGATTCTGATCATCTCAGGTCAGTCCCATCTGTGCTGAAGACAATCCCAGAACCTCCACTCAGACACTTCTGTTGAGCCATCTCCTGTAGCACAAAGAACAAAGGACATTGCCCCTCCAGACCACTGGCTTGAGGCAGAGATGCAGGTTTTAGTTTCCAAAGAGTGAGTGAGGTTTTAAAGAGAGAGAAAACATTTTTGGTGTTTTTTCAGGCCATTCTCTGTTACATATTACTCCCCCCTCCCCATCAATTTCATCCTTCCATATTTAGAGGAGGGGGGCAATGTAATCTTTGAGTTATTTTCTGTTGAATTGGGGTGATATTTTAGATGGAAGGTTTATACTGTAAAGCTCAGGCAGTATATTTGTGGCAACAGATTACCAGGCAAAATCAGTCATCAGCAATAACTACAACAGTGAGGACTTACAAGGACTGTCGCCTTGTACACAATGTCTGATACAGGGCTGGGATAGACAGAAACATGGGACCTCTGAGTACAGAACTATTGGTTGCACCCTGTAGGTGATCTGACAGACCAGCCTTTGTAACTTTAGAAATGCTTGCCCTGAATGAGGTTTAGGATGACAAGCCAGCAGTAAGGCAGATCAACAGAAGATGCAATACCCTAGGGAAATATTCACTAAGGAGTTGTCCCTCTATCCTAGAGACAAAACAAATAACCCAAGGAAGGTTAGTAAAATACCAATTTTTTTATTTTTTTCCTTTTTTAAAAACAGATACTTTAGATTGCTTAAAGGCTGGCCTGTCTACTTCGTGCTTAGGTCCTCTTCTTCCATGGGACACCTCTTTACTCTGGTATGATGGACCAAAGTTTTATTTTTGACAGTTTTAATGAGCTGTTAGAGACACTTGATAGAGTCTCATTCACTTTTTTGTTTCCGACCGGGGCAGAGACTTGAACGAGGCAAACACATGGTATAGTCGTTAGCACCTGACCCACTCATTTGACATGTTGTTTTACTCTGTCGTTTTTACTCAAGCCTGTTTCTAGGGTCACCCTTATCTGGGGGACAAGTGGCAATATCTTATCTCAATTTCCTGTATCAATTTCAAGATATATGTAATTTTCATTCTAGATGTAGGGGTTTGTTTATTGGCTGGGTTACCTCCAGTATGAAAGAATGTCTATTATTATTCTACATAGAGGAGGGGAGTCTATGAATATCATAACGACCTATGGGATCATTGAGTCTACCATTTCCTGTCTTGGAGAAATAGTGTACGAGGTTCCCACTTGGCGTCCACTTTAAAAATTTGTGGGCGACCACAGAACATTGATCAACACATCCAGGTTCAGATGATGGGAAGCAAAGTTCCCCTGATGGGCACTATCATGGAGTAGCCAAACACGGTGATACTTTGAGCTGTCCAGTGTCACCTTACCTGTCTGTCTATGGTGTCCATCACCAGCATGTCATTTTCTATCTGCTTGGTCTCTTTTCCTGGACTGCAGATGTCCATTATCCCACCATCCTCTGAAGCTTGTTCCCGTTCTGCACTGATGTATGTGCCTTGTGTCAGCAGCTCCTGGTAGGAGCCCATTTTGGAGCTCCAGGCACTCTCTCTGTCTGCGGAGGACAAGCCTTTACCCAGCCTGAAAAGGTATCTATTAATACAAGTTCAGGCATCTGAACGAAATTGCTAGTCACTGTAGGTCTTTTTGTTTGTTTGTTTGGTTTTTGTTTTTGTTGTTCTTGGACCACCTCGTCCACATAAACAATTTGTTGTAAGCAGGATCTTTCCGAATGAGGATTCATCAAATCTATAAAAGCAAGCACATACACAGTCCAAGGTACACAGGGTCCTCCCAAATGAGGTGCCCCCAAATCCATGAAGGCATCGCATCTATAATGTGTGTATTCATGTAGCTGCCTCACAGGAGGCCAAACCAAGGCTTCGGGCCTGAGAACGAGTCCATGAGAATTCTGACTCCATTTAACTGTGTCATCCCAAATGTCACAGTCACAGTCTTTACTTTCAAAGCGGATCTAAATCTAGCCTAAGTATCAAGGCCCCAGAGAACAGATCATCTCCAGTGGCCTCCATAGCACCTCTGCCAGTCACCTTTCTTTGGCCATGTTGGCCACCTGCTTGGGCTCAGCCACAGCCTGTTTCAAGGCCATTATTTTAACCACTTCAGTACCGCGCTCACCAGCCAGGAAACCTTGCCCACAGCCGGCACTCATAGTCCGCACAATAGTGTGTGCTGTGCATTGACGAAAAATCCGTTTTGCTCTTGTGTGATGAGGAAAGCTTGAAAGCACTGAAAGCTTGTTTTACTTTACAGGCAGCTTTACGTGTAATGTAAATCAGAATAGGTAACATAGACATATATGTTTTCATTATGTTATTTTTAAATGTTCACAATTTTATTTTGATAAATGAAAAATTAAAAAAGTCATATCTTGGCTGTCGGCTAAAGTCGATGTGCATGTTCATCTGTGGCTGTTGACTATAGTCGACTCTCATACCGAAGTGCTTAATGGCATACCGAATATCTTTATTTTCTGTCATCAGGAGACTACCCACTTTTTAATGCTTTTTTTTTTTTCCAGACAGAGTCTCACTATGTTGCCCTGGCTACAGTGCCGTGGCATCAGCCTAGCTCACAGCAACCTCATACTCCTTTGCTCAAGCGATCCTCCTGCCTTTGCCTCCCAAGTAACTGGGACTACAGGCATGTGCCACCATGCCTGGCTAATGTTTTCTACATATTTTTAGTTGGCCAATTAAATTCCTTTGATTTTTAGTAGAGATGGGGTCTCGCTCTTGCTCAGACTGGTTTCCTAGTCCTGACCTTGAGCGATCCTCGCTCCTCAGCCTCCCAGAGTGCTAGGATTACAGGCGTGAGTCACCACACCCCGGCTTTAATGGTTCTATGAGCATGTACTATCAAAAAACATATTTAGAATCTATATAAATAGTTATCTTTTTCCTTCTGTATAAGGGTTCTGTTTAAAGCCAAGCTCAGCTTTCTTTGCCAAAGTCCCAGGAGGCAGTGTCACTGTCATGGTCATCACATAACCAGCCCTTCGCTGTCCATAAAAGCTGTCCCTGTCAGTGAAAAGATCCCAGTCTTGCTCTGGCATTGGCTGATCTGATGGATCTACCCTGCTAGAATACACAGTCTCTAGAACCTCTACACAGTCATATTGTAAAAACTCATTCTCGTTGCCTGGCAAAAAGGTGGCAGGTTTGAGAAGAGACACAGTCTTTAATAACAACTCAGAAGTAGCTGTTACTGCCTCAAGGCAAAGAGGCCATTCTCTCACTGTATTGTTTAGTGGCTTTCAGAAGTATGTCACTGGTCTGGGATGTCTCCCTGCATCTAAGGCTCATTCTTTATTTGTTGTCTCATTTATGAGTCAGGGAAATGCACAGCAGGGGCAGTCATAAGCTGTCCCCTTAAGGGCCCCCTGTACAAGGCCTTTACTATCATTCTGAAGTCTGGGATCTAGATGCCATTTCTAGGAACCCTAGATAAGTTTCCTTTTGTTTGTAATTCTTTCCAATTGCAGGTTCCACAAGTCCCATTAAGTGCTTATCAAACAGGGCGAGGCAGCGCATGAGGCAACACAGGACATCTCAAGATCCTGTCCTGTAAATACAACTGAGTACCATTCAACTTTGTCGGCCCCTGTTTGCTTGTCTACAGCTGTCTTCTGGCTGGGCATAGCTGATGCCTGGGGCTGGGACAGTCGCCTGGAAGTGGTCTTCCCAGACCACTTCTGTCCATGGGCTTGGCACTAATTGAATCCCCACTGTCGATTTTGCACATGGCTCCAGTGGGAATATTTGAAGTCATGGAGCTCTGAGTGCCCTACTTTCTTTGCTGTCTGAGTCCTGCACTTTTAAAACAAATATTTATTCTCCTGAGGGCTTCTTGCTACCTGGAGTCCTGGCAGTGTTTTGTTGAATGTGTTTTCTTTTTACAAAAAGCACACTCTTTAGAGGACCCTTGGTTGGCACTGCTAACAGAAGACTAATAGGTTTGAGTATTTTCTTTTTTTCCTGGAATTATGTACTTTTTAATTGTTTTGCTCCAGCTAGGGATGTGTGTTTTGCCCAAACTGAGTTTTCTGCCAGGTCTTATAAGTGGAGACCATTCTCAACCCCAAGTCGCAAGCCAGTGGGCATGGGATTGAACAGTTCAAGTTGCACCCTCCCCTGGCCTTCTCATGGTGACAAGATGGTGGTGGGGGGTAGTTGAGCAGCAGGCCTTTTCTCTATGCCCCCCACTGGCCATGTTTGCCAGTCTTCCCTCTCCCAGGTACAGGGTGGGCAGGAATCCAACTATTTAAGTAAAAGTATCATGACTACCTCATGCACGGCCAGTAGAGGACTCTCTTGTACTATTAACGACATCCCGTCCTCTGAGACCCTTACAAATGAAATGTCCAACCTCAAAATTAAACTAGGAAATCAGACATTTCATACCCCATACACAAAGGCTCTCATCCCAACCACCTGACCTTTGACAAAATATTTTTAGTTACAAAACAGTCTAAGGTTTTATTTAACAGCCACTTTTCATACTCCATCACGAACATGGGATTACAATGATACCTTTTGCTTACACATAGGTTTCTAGCTATAAGTTGACCATTTAGCCAAAATTTTTCCCAAGAGAATTTTATATGGAACTTCTTTAAGTTTTAACAAAAAATCACAAATAACAAACACAGACACTAGAGAATTTTCAAGACAGAATGCCAGGGCCTTACGAGATGGAAACCACAAATTGAGAACCAAATTTTCTCAAAGGAGAATCAGCATTTCTTAATCCAAAGGGGACAGAAAGAGAACCAATTTTAACATTTTTCAATCCCACCTGGTTGCCTGAGACCCACAGATGAGATTAATCCAAATCAGGTTCCCTAGTTCCACTCAACCTCTTGACCTCTACCCTCAAACTGGTGCCTTAAAACAAAGGCAACAGGGAGTTCCGAACCCCGCCCATGGCAGATAGTTGGAATCAGGTCTCAGTGTCCCAGGGAACTTTATTTACAAATGGCTGTGGTTGTTGCTACGCTTCCCAAATCTGTTTCCTTCCACCAAACTCAATTCAGCTTGGTCGGAGTTGTATGCATTTAGCGCAAAAGAAATGGGACTTCTTCAGAGATAAAAAAGGCCCTGGCAGCTGCTGGGTAGTCCCTTACTGTCTTGCCCAAAAAGCTGATGTTCCTACCTAAGGCTTGTCCCAGAGCTTGTCCCTGCCTCTTACAGAAGCCACAGGGTGCAAGTCCATCAGGGGAGCTAATGACACACCCAGTGATGACAAATCTGTTACCGAAAGCTTGGCACGTTTCCCCGAAGCCACATCACAGGAAGGACAACAAGTGGTTTGAGGAGGAGGAAAAAGGAGTTTACTAGTTTGCTGGCAAATGAGGAGGATGGAGACTCCTGTCTAAAATGCCAGTGTCCTATTAATAGGCAGAAGTACAGAGCTTCTAACCACTTTGGAATCGCGCTCAGCAGTCGGGAAACCTTGCCCACAGTCGGCACTCACAGTCCCCACCATAATTTGCGCTGCGCATTGAAAAAAATCCGTTTTGCTCTTATGTGATGAGGTAAGCTTGAAAACACTGAATGCTTGTTTTACTTTATAGGCAGCTCTTCTTGTAATGTAAATCAGAATAGGTAACATATACATATATGTTTTTATTACATTATTTTTAAATGTTCGCAGTTTTATTTTGATAAATGAATAATCAGAAAACTCATATCATGGCTGCCGGTAAAGTCCCTGTGTGCATTCATCTGTGACTGTTGACTACAGTCGATGCTGGTCCCAAAGTGGTTAAAGGGAGGTTTTCGGCTTCAGACAATTGCTGTTCAACTACAGTTGATGATTCTGATCGTCTCAACCCTGTCCCATGTCTCCTGAAGACAATCCTGTGACCTCTGCCCAGGACCTCTACCTGGACAGTCCCTCGAGTCATCTCCTGTAGCACAAAGAACAAATGACATTGCCCCTCTGGATCACTCGCATGAGGTAGACATGCAGGTTTTAGTTCGCAAAAAGTGAGTGACATTTTAAAGAGACATAAAATATTGTTGTCACTTTGTCAGGCCCTTCTCTGTGTTACAGTATCAGGTTACCTCCAGTGATTAGTGACCTCAGGTTTTTGAGCAAAACAACAAGTAGTTTTCTTTCATCTAATTCTCCCCTTGAATATAAATTAAGTGTCACACAATGGAAGCATGAGTATAAATCCGTAGACACTGCCTATTTCTTAAGCCAATGTGGTGGCACTTGAGGCATTAGGCACAGTTAGCACTTGTGGCCAAATGTCAGGGACAACACCCTCTCCCTGATAGTGGAGGACTAGCATGTTCCTGCCACATCATGTCCTCACCCGTCTGGCCTTGGATCACTCCTTTCCTCCTTGTTGGTAAATAGACACAACAAAAATAACTTTTTCTATGTAGAAATACCTGGAAAGTATGACGTAGGCCAAAATTCTAAAAATAACACGTTAAACACGGAATTATTATGTTTCTAAAATAAAATTCAAAATATGCAATACGACTTGCCAGGGCCATTCACTCCCAGAGACTGGAAGAACACTCCTTTGTGAGTTTCCTTATTCATAAAATGAAAACTCCCCATGATTTTCAAAGGAAACACATGAAAATACTAAAGATGGAATTGAATCGATAATGTGATTCTCAACATGCAATTGTTCTGGGAGAATGAAACCCCAAATGGTGTTTGGAGGTGACAGGTTACCTGCACTTCTGGACATTCACTTTCATAAAACAATGAACAGTCAGATGGTCAATGTGTGCTTTTTTAAAAAACATCGAAATACTACAAAACTTTCTTCATTTATAGAGTTATGAAATGAGATACACAAAGACTAAGATTTCAACAAATATAATGATATTAAAACAATTTCATGGTAAAATAAAATGAAAAGCTTGGCTGTGTAGCCACTTGAAACCAGTAACTGTTGTAGAGCAAAAGGCACAGAGGCGCTTTTGTGTTCTCTCTCCCTCTCCCAACATGGCGGCCTCAGCAAAAAAGAAGAATAAGAAGGGGAACACTATCTCCCTGACAGACTTTCTGGCAGAGGATGGGGGGACTGGTGGAGGAAGCACCTGTGTCCCCAAACCAGTAAGCTGGGCTGATGAAACAGATGACCTGGAAGGAGATGTTTCAACCACTTGGCACAGTAATGATGATGATGTGCATAGGGCACCTCCCATTGACCGTTCCATCCTTCCCACTGCTCCACGGGCTGCTGGGGAACCCAATATCGACCGGAGCCGTCTTCCCAAACACCACTCTACACTGCTTTACTAGGGTACCTGCCCTATGATGTGACAGAAGAATCGATTAAGGAATTCTTTAGGGGATTAAATATCAGTGCAGTGCGGTTACCCCATGAACCCAGCAATCCAGAGAGGTTGAAAGGTTTTGGTTATGCTGAGTTTGAGGACCTGGATTCCCTGCTTAGTGCCCTGAGTCTCAATGAAGAGTCTCTAGGTAACAGGAGAATTCGAGTGGATGTTGCTGTTCAAGCTCAGGATAAAGACAGGGATGATCGTTCTTTTGGCCGGGATAGAAACCGGGAGTCTGACAAAACAGATACAGACTGGAGAGCCCGTCCTAACACAGACACCTTTGATGACTACTCGCCTAGAAGAGGTGATGATAGCTTTGGAGACAAGTATCGAGATCGTTATGATTCAGATCGGTATGGTGATGGGTATCGGGATGGGTATCGTGTTGGCCCACGCCGGGACATGGATCGATATGGGAGCTGGGATCGTTATGATGACCGAGGTAGCAGAGACTACGTTAGAGGCTATGATTCCAGGATAGGCAGTGGCAGAAGAGCATTTGGTAGTGGGTACCGCAGAGATGATGACTACAGAGGAGGCGGGACCGATATGAAGACCAATACGACAGACGGGATGACAGATCATGGAGCTCCAGAGATGATTACTCTCACTCTCGGGATGATTATAGGCGTGATGATAGAGGTCCCCCCCAAAGACCCAAACTGAATCTAAAGCCTCGGAGTACTCCTAAGGAAGATGATTCCTCTGCTAGCACCTCCCAGTCCAGTCGAGCAGCTTCTATCTTTGGAGGGGCAAAGCCTGTTGACACAGCTGCTAGAGAAAGAGCAGGAGAAATTGCAACGTCAGCTGGATGACCCAAAACTACAACGATGGCCAAGGGAGAGACAGCCAAGCTGGCGAAGTGAAGAAACTCAGGAATGGGAACCGTCGAGGACAGGAAGTGAATCATCACAGACTGGGACCTCAGCCACATCTGGCAGAAATGTGCGAAGGAGAGAGTGAGAAGTCTCTAGAAAATGAAACACTTAACAAGGAGGAAGACTGTCACTCTCCAGCTTCTAAGCCTTCCAAACGCAATCAGCCCCAAAAGGTAATGCCAGCCCCTCCACCAAAGGAGAATGCTTGGGCGAAGCGAAGTTCTACCCTCCTGCTCCATCTCAGAGCTCAGACACAGAGCAGCCATCCCCTACAAGTGGCGGGGGAAACCAGCTCCAGCTCAGCGGTCTGAGGAAGGACCAGCAAGGAAAGATGAAAATAAAGTAGATGGGATGAGTGACTCAAAGGGCCAAACTGGGACCCCTAGCCGTGGTCCAGGAGATGGAGGGAACAAAGACCACTGGAAAGAATCAGCTAGGAAAGACAGCAAAAAGGATCAAGACTCCAGATCTGCACCTGAGCCAAAGAAACCTGAGGAAAACCCAGCCTCCAAGTTCAGTTCTGCAAACAAGTATGCTGCTCTCTCTGTTGATGGTGAAGATGAAAATGAGGGACAGGATTACACCAAATAGGCCTCGACATCTTGTGCTTTCGCCTAGTCTCTCTCCACCCTGGAACATTCAACAGCAAATCAAACCTCTATCCAGACAAGAAAAAGAAAACTCATCATCTCCTGGAACCTTT
>VSMD01032398.1:0-48088 GCA_008750895.1 Mirza zaza
AATGGATTTTGGTAGTAATACTGATATTCATTTTGGCCAGGAGGAAGTGAAGGAATAAGCGAGTGGGCTTGTGTGTGTGTGTGTGTGTGTGTGTGTGTGTGTGTGTGTATTGATATTTGGGAAAGGGGCAAAGGGAAAGCCTAGAGCCAATCCAGTGGCATAAACTACATTCCACTCAGGAGGGAAATCCTGAGAAATTTAAGACTCATCTTTATCAGATAATGCAGTTGAGGAAAGTGAAAGAATTTTCCCCTTAGGAATAAGGCTGAGACAAATCCACTAGTGAGCTATGCTTTTGCCTCACTTTCTTGTACTTCACAGAGCCTTTGAAGACATGTCTCAGCCATGTTATAAGAGACAGTAACTTAAAGTCACAGAAAAAAGAGAAATAATGTAGTAGAACTCAAGTAAATGCTCATTCTTTGCTTTGTTTAGTAAGCAGGCATGAGTTATTGGGTTTTTTTCCAGAATATTATGGGGGTACAAATGTTTCGGTTACATGAATTGCTTTTGTATTGTTTAAGTGAAAGCTGTGTGTCCATCACCCAGATAGTGTACATGGTACTTGTTAGGTCTGATTTCACCCATCCTCTTCTTCCCCTCCCACTTGAACAATTTGCATTGAGTTTTATTTCCATCCCTGCACAGAAGGGCTGATCAATAAGTTCCAATTTAACAGTGAGTACATATAGTGTTTCTTTTTCCATTCTGTGATATTTCACTTAGAAGAATGGTCCCCAGTTCTATCCAGATTGTTTCAAAAGGTATAGTTCATTTTTATTTATGACTGAGTAGTACTTCATATCTTTGCAATTGTGAATTGTACTGCTATAAACATTTAAGTGCAGGTGCATTTTTATAAAAAGTCTCTTTTTCCTTTGGATAAATACTCAATTGCTGGATTGCTGGTCTACTTTTAGTTCTTTGAGGTATCTCCATACTATTTTCCATAGAGGTTATAGTAGTTTGCAGTCCCACCAACTGTACATGAGTGTTTCTGTCTCTCCACATCAACATCAGTATTTGTTGTTTGGAGACTTTTTGATAAAAGCCATACTCACTGTAGTTAAGTGATATCTCATTGTGGTTTTATTTGCGCTTCCCTCATCCTTAGAGATGTTGAGTATTTTCCATATGTTTGTTGGCCATTAGTCTACCTTCTTTTGAAAATCTTCTGTTCATTGTTTTTTGCCCACTTTTTAATGGGACTGTTTGATTTTTTTTCTTGCTGATTTGCTTGAGTTCCTTGTAGATTCGAGTTATTAGCCCTTTATTGGATGTATAGCACACAAATATTTTCTCCCATTCTGTAAGTTGTCTATTCTCTCTAATGATAGTTTCCTTGGCTGTGCAGAAGCTTTGTAATTTGATCAGTTTGCATTTATTTGTTTTTATTGTTGGTGTGATTGCTTTTGGGGTCTTCTTCATAAATTCTTTGCCTAGGCAAATGTCTTTAAGAGTTTTTCCAACATTTTCTTCTAGAATTCTTATAGATTCAGGGCTTAGTTTAAGTCTGTTATCCACCATGGCTTCATTTTTATGAGTGGTGAGAGATGTGGATCCTGTTTCAGTCTTCTACGTGTGGCTATCCAATTTTTCCAGAACCATTTATAGAATAGGGATTCTTTTCCCCAGTGTATGTTTTTGTCTGCTTTGTCAAAGATAAGATGCCTATATGAAGATGGTTTTATGGGTGGATTCTCTGTTCTGATCCATTGGTCTATGTCTCTGTCTCTGTTCTTGTACCAATGTCATACTGTTTAGGTTACTGTAGTCTTGTAGTATCGCTTGAAGTCTGATAAAAAGATGTCCCCATTTGTTCTTTTTGCTCAAGGTTTCTTTGGTCAAACAGGGTCTTTTCTTGTTCTATATGAAGCATAGAATTAGTGTTTCAAGATTTGTGAAAAATGATGTTGGTATTTTAATAGAGATTACATTGGAATCTGTAGATCACTTTGGGTAGTATCAACATTTTAACAATGTTGATTCTGCTGATCTATGAGCATGATATGTTTTTGACCTACATCTCCACATTCCCCACAGCCCTTGCCTCTGCTAACTGTCTTTTCTCTTCTGTTTCTATTTATTCAATACTTTTGTAGATTTCACATATAAGTGAGACCTACAGTATTTTTCATTCTGTCTTTGGTTTATTTCGTGTAACATAATGTCCTCTGGGTTCATCTATGTTGTCTCAAATGGCAAAATCACCTTCTTTTATAAGGGTAAATAATATCACATCATATGTATATGTATATATACCACCATTTCCTTATCTATTTATCCACCTACAGTAGATTGTTTCTGTATTTTGGCTATTGTTAATAATGCTGCAATGAACGTCAGAGAGCAGATATCTCTATGAGGTGCTGATTTCATTTATTTTGGGTATATACCTAGAAGAGAGATTGCTGGATCACAGTACTATTGTCAAGTTTTTTAGAAACCTCCATACTTTTTTCCACAATGGCTACACAAGTTTACATTCTTACCAACAGTGTACCAGATATCCTGAGAAAAGGACTTTTTGGATGAAGATAATGGGCATTACTTCAAAATAATGATAGCATTTACAAGGAGAGAGTAGAGGAAGTCCAAAATGCCATTAAAAATATAGAGGGCAGATATATATAACATTAATTGTAAGTAGTGACTGAAGATCCTAGAGTTTAGTTTGAAAATTTTGCCAATTTGATAAACTGTGATAATCTTGTAAGAGTTTCTGGGAATTAGTATAAGACATATGTATAAGAACTGCCAAACTTTTACATCTTGACCTGATTTTGTGGTACTTTGTTATGTCTTGTCCATATTTTATGGAGAAAATTATATGCTCTGTGAATTTGAGAACTTATAAAGGTCTCAAGATCCTTTCTGGATCCTTTCTAAAGTCCAAAGCCTACTTTATTATAGGTTTTGATATTCTGGGTAATTTTATGAATAGTGATATATTAAATCTTTAATAGAATTGAAATGACACAGAAAAATGTGGCACTGAGAACTTATATGACTAAGCATTTTTAAAAAGGGGATGAATAGTGGAAAAAGACACAATTAAAAATCAGTGTGTATGTGTGTATAACTATATGTATATCATATAGCATCCATAGTGTCAAATTACACCTTCATTAGGTAGATTTAGATGTGGCAGATATTGAAGTTCCACCAATGTTTATATTAAATGTACAGTATTTCTTAGGATTGAAAAATAATATCATTTTCTTTCTATTTCCCAAAAAATATACTGCACTAACTGTACTCTTGTTTAGGGTAACAAAATCTCCTAAAGGATTATAAATTAAAAAAATCAAGAAACAAATGAAAATCAAACACATCTGGGAACTGGAGACCATTCTTGTAAGTGAAGTATCACAAGAATGGAAAAACAAACACCACATGTACTCACCATTAAATTGGAACTAATGGGTCAACACTATGTGCACATATGGAAGTAACATTCATAGGAAATCAAGCAGGCAGGAGAGGGTGGAGGGGAGGGGAAAATTCACACCTAATAGGTACAAAGCACACAGTCTGGGTGAAGGGCACATTTATAACTTTGACTCAAATGCTACAAAAGCAATTTATGTAACCAAAACATTTGTACCCCAGTAATATTCTGAAAGAAAACAAACAAACAAAAATATCTGGGGAAAATAAGCGATTTCTACTCCTAACAAATGTTTTGGATGGTGTTTTTTTATATTTAAGTACATTTTGTAAATGAATTTTAACTAGGACTTTGAAGCCAAAATTTTCTACAGTGACCTATACAATTACTGACCTACTTGTTTGAACTGCCAGGTACTCCAAACCTAACTTGTGTCCTCACCCCTTTGTTTCCTACTATCTTGTTTCTTCTCTCCCAATTGCTGAGTTATTTCACTCAGATCTCCAGGCTTAGTTAGTATCTTGTGGCACATATGTTTTTTCAGGAGTCATATGATGATTAATTAAATCAACCTTGCTAATAGTATACCTTTGACCTTATGCATCAATTTTTGTAATTTAGCCTCTGCCCTGCATGAAACCAGTTTAACTACTATGACTTATTTTCAGAAAGAGTACCCACTTTGGCCTGGTTACCCTGTGCCTAAAATCCTGACTTGGTACTCTAACTCACCTTTCTTTGGTCATTTCCTCTACTTGACACTAGCTAGACTCCTGTCCTCTATCTCTGGTGCTGGCTAGAACTCTGCTTCCTAGATGGAGGACTCCAATTTTATCTCTTGGTTGGCTTGTTACCAGTCCTGTTTTCTCTATTTCTCTAATTTTCTGCCCATGTGTTGGGAAAATTCTTATCCTTGCTGGTCTACTTTTGATGGTACTACTTTTTAGGACTTTTATTATCTCAATTACATATTCCAAGCAACAACATTTCTTCTTATCATGTGAAGGAGGAAATTACTGCTTTTTCACCCAATATAAAATTTTGACGTGTCCCTGGGATAAGTCTATACATGAAAATAAACAAGCATGTGGCAAAACTTGTATTTTGTCCCCTTATTATTGATTTTATCATAATTTTTTCAAGAGATTCTAGAAAAATCTATCTTTATTCCTAGAAGGCTATATCTTAATACATTTCCATGTCATGTATTTCTTACATTTTTTAAGTAAGCCAAAGAAACAAAAAAGTTCATGGAACTGTGTCTTGGGGTTCTAAGTAGAAGTTGTATGAAAGGCTTAAAAAAAGAAGAAAACCATTGAGTTAAAGTTATTGCTGTCTGTTAGAAATGTATGGTTTACTAAAATATGCTAGATTACTTGTTGTTACAATTTTTTGTTCCTTTTGTCTTTCCTCACATCATTTACCATACATGCTTATTCTGTCTTCCTCTAACAAAGCTTTGGTAGCATGTCATTGGATATCCAGACAACTTATTCTAGTGGTGCAGGAAAGGAAATCATTCCTTGGGCACCACGGAGGGACCCTGCCCACCAATACCACCCATAAGCTTCAGGCTGGCAGCAAAGAAGCCATAATTAGCTGAAATAAAGAGTCCTGTCACTAAAGTCTGGTGGCAGCTAACCTATATGACCAGCAATTCTTCCTCAGGACATGAGAGACATCTAGGCGTGATAGTGGCAAAGTTCCCTATTGTGTCCCAAATCCACATCCAGTACAACTTTTGCTTTTGTTTTTGTTGTTGATGCATCAAGGAATATACCTGTAGCCTCCACATCCTTCCCCTGACATTGTCCAAGAATACTATAAGGACTGAGAATCATACAACTGCTGTTCCAAATTCATTAACTGGTAAACATCAACTTCTTCTATTCAACGTACCAGAAAATCTGAAGGAGGTGAGAATAAGAATGAAGCACTATAATAAGTAGTAGTGATAGCTCATCTATTTTGTCTGGGGGGCCAGGGCACGAGACTGGACAGGCCTGATTTTTTACAGACACAGTAAGAGGAATTATGTTACCCTTTGTGAGAAGGTGTGTGTTTCCTGGAGACTTCTCTGAGTCCCTGACTCTATTCTATCACTCCTATAGCAGCTAAGTAGTTCTAATTGATTTGCAAACTGAAAGATAAAGGCAAAACTAGTATCTAGAAACTTTCCTCACCCTCTTTTCCAGTTCCAATGTTCCAAAGATCAATTAAGTGTATCAAAACGTCTACTTAAGGAATCTATCAAGGCCCCTATATGAAAATAAAATGCCTTCAAAACACTTTGTGTGCATGCGTGTGTGTGAAAAAGAAAAATAAATATGATGAGAACAAAGTTGTGGAAGGGAGGCTCAATTATTTCATGAGCTGATTGAAGAAAGAGCACTTTAATGCTTTCTTAGGTATCATATTTGTCATATGTATATATACATTTACCATATATGTTTACTCTGTATTCCTCTAACAAGGCTTCAGTAGTATGTATACCTATGACATATGTACACATTAGGAAGAGAAGATTAGACATGGCTATCGTCAAAGAACTAGAGATCGGGTACTGACTGAAATTTTCCTCACATTTTATTCTGCTCTCTGGCTAGAATACATTTAAATGCATGTTTGCTGCTGCTAAAAGTTTGCCTATGAGATTCAGATTTATGATTCCCCAGGAATAAATTATAATGTTGCTTTCCAGATCTCATGAAAAAATGTAACTCATCATTACATACTTGAGTTACTGATCCTGCAGGGCCCTTAACTTCTGTTTATGAAGTTGTATTATGATAGGAACAGTGCTCCTTTCCAAAGTAAGCAATATTTTCTGTGCTATGGCTTTTTCTTCAGTCCTGTTGTAGTAGAGTCTTATTCCATATGAAGGTCATTTATAATATAAAATACACTCCACGATACATTGCCTTAATATTGATCTCAGATTACTTTAATTTGCAAAATGGATTGTCCTTATATATTATCAGGTATGATGGTTAATTTTATATGTCAACTTGGCTAGGCTGTACTCCTGTATTTGGTAGCAGATTATTCTGGATGTTTTATGAAAATATTTTTTTAGATGAGATTAACATTAAATCAGTAAATGAGTAATGCAGATTGCTTTCCATAATGTGGATCGGCCTCATCCAATTAGCTGAAGGCTTTAATAGGAAAACACTGGCCTCCCCAGAGAGAATTCTGCTAGTAGACTGCCTTCAAACTCAAACCACAGCATCAACTCTTCCCTGAGTCTCCAGACTGCAGGATTAACCTACAGATTTTGGAATTGCCAGCCTCCACAATTTCATGAGCCAATTCCTTAAAATCTCTCTGTCTCTCATTCTCTCTCCATATACATTATATGTGTGTGTACATATATGTGTGTATATGTATATATATGTGTGTGTATATAAAATTATATATAGCCTATTGGTTTCAAGGGGACAGAGAGAAAGACATTTAGAACCATACGCTACATATATAATACCTCTCTCTCTCCTTTTCTCTCCCCAAACAAATATATATGTATAATTTTATATATTACATAATATATAATAAATATTATATATTGCATAATATATATACTGAGAGATTATATATGCAGCCTATTGGTTCTGTTCCTCTGGAGAATCCTGACTAATACATCAGTTAAAAACTTAGCTGTCTTATAAATATAAATGATTCTAAATAGCTTTTCTAGCCAAAATTATTATCACTCAGTGGCTATACTTCCTCCCAAATTTTCATAAGTGCTCTTAATTCTCATGTTTTTGGAAAGAGTAAAATTGTAATTCCTTTATATTTATTAGCAGGTTAGCATGAATTAATTTGTCATGTCACTTTGTTTCAAGAGATTGGCCAGGAGAATTGGTTTAATTACCATCAAGTGGCCAAAATATGTTGGATATACAAAGTATTTCCTTGGGAAGAAGAGAACTTCCTGTGAGTATGGCACTCAGGTGAGGACTTAGAATAAGAAGGAAATAAGACAGTTTCCTATAGTGTCCAGGTGAGCCTTGGTGGAGAATTAAACAAATCAACTAGTAAATAAAACCCTGAGCAAAATTTTAGGAGAAAATGGGAATGTTAGATAGGCTTGGTGTAGTAATGCATAATCCAGAGCAATGTCTACTGAGAGAGTGATAAGCATATAATCAAACAGAAAGCCATTTCCATGGAGGGCAATTGTAGTGTTTTGAAGAGTCGTATTGACCTCAAAAGCTAGACCTGAGTTTTGATTCAGTAAACTTACGCAAGTTAGTTATTTACTCTGAGTCACAGTTTCCTCATGTTTCATGCTAATATTAAGGCTACAAGATTTTAAGAAAATTTGGCGTATAAAATGTTCATTAGTTCTCAAACCTGGCTGAACAACATACCTTAAAAATGTCCATGGAATTTTTAAGAAGTGTAGTCTCCTGGACTCTACCTCAGAGATACTGAATTAGAACCTCTGAGCTGTAGTACCCCAAACATATCTCTGGAAAAATGTCTTTAGGTGATACTGAAGCAGTTGTTTAATGCATATGCCTCTGAAATACATTGAACTCTAAAGTGTCTTATCCACTAAATGCCTAGAGAAAATGCCCATGAAGGATAAACCCGAATGGGTTGTGTGAATATATAGGGCTTTGTGCCTTCTCTGTCTACTTGTTCTCCTATCCACTGGATGGAAATTCAGATGGGGTCACTGTTCCCATTGCTTGTATAGGCTCACTACTGGCCTATACAAACCAGCACCAAGAGGACAGATTGTTCTGCCATGTGGGAAAATCTACACAGTACTTCACAATTGTATAACGTAGCTTGACAGTATGATTAGTAATAGATGATTTGTCTAAAAAGAGTCAATTTTGAAATGATGGGAGCTTTTCCTGTTTTTTTTTAAATTTTGTTTGTTTTATCCCCAGTGGGTTTCTATGAACCTTAGTAGCTAAGCTGAATACCTGAAGATTGAATGTAATGATAATCTAAATCAAGAAGGAATTCAAAGATGAAATCAAAAGCAGGACCCACATTGCTTGATATATGAATTTTTCAGAGCATGAGTACAAGATTAAAATATATTGAATTTTGCCATATATAACCAGTTTTATTTTTTATTATGTCATATGCAATCCAGTTTCATATCTAAAGTTACTTTATCTTATTTATTGGCTCTCTACAGAAAACCATTTCATGTGAAAGTCATATATTTTTTAAAAATGTACAAAAGAAAACATATCCATTCTCTTTTGAATATTCAGGAGTTCCCAATGCTACCATTTTGAGTGAAACAGCATGTTACGAGCTTAACAATGATCACCCTCCTGCTAATATCAAGCCGTTTCTCATTTTTTTTATTTTAGCGCATTATGGGGGTACAAGTGTGAAGGTTACGTATATTGCTCATGCCCCCCTCCCCCTCGAGTCAGAGCCTCAAGCGTGACCATCCCCCAAATGTTGCACATCTCACTCATTGTGTTTGTATATACCCATCCTTTCCTCCCCCCCCACCTGCCCGACACCCAATAAATGTTATTCCTATGTGTCCACTGAGGTGTTGATCCATTAATACCAATTTGCTGGTGAGTACATGTAGTGCTTGTTTTTCCATTCTTGGGATACTTCACTTAGTAGAATGGGTTCCAGCTCTAACCAGGAAAATATAAGATGTGCTATATCACCATTCTTTCTTAAAGCTGAGTAGTACTCCATGGTATACATATACCACATTTTATTAATCCACTCATATATTGATGGGCATTTGGGTTGTTTCCACAACTTTGCAATTGTGAATTGTGCTGCTATAAACAATCGAGTGCAGGTGTCTTTTTCATAAAGTGATTTTTGATCTTTTGGGCCCAGTAGCGGAATTGCTGGATCAAATGGTAGATCTACTTGTATCGCTTTAAGGTATCTCCATACTGCTTTCCACAGAGGTTGAACTAGTTTGCAGTCCCACCAGCAGTGTAGGAGTATTCCTACCTCTCTGCATCCATGCCAAAATTTATTGTTTGGGGACTTTTTGATAAAGGCCATTCTCACCAGAATTAAGCGATATCTCGTTATGGTTTTGATTTGCATTTCCCTGATGATTAGAGATGTTGAGCATTTTAAAAAATGTTTGTTGCCCATTATTCTGTCTTCTTTTGAGAAGTTTCTGTTCATGTCCTTTGCCCATTTTTTGATAGGGTTGTTTTTTCTTACTGATTTTCCTGAGTTCTAAATAGATTCTAGTTATCAGCCCTTTCAGATGTGTAGCTTGTGAAAATTTTCTCCCATTCTGTGGGTTGTCTGTGTTTTCTCTTGACAGTTTCTAACCAGATAGTTTCACACCCAAATTTTACCACACCTGCAAGGAAGAACTGGTGCTTATCCTGCAAAAACTATTCCACATTGAGAAGGATGGAATCCTCCCCAACACATTTTATGAAGCGAACATAACCCTGATACCAAAACCAGGAAAGGATGCAACAACAACAAAAAGAAAATTACAGACCAATATCCCTTATGAATATAGATGCAAAAATTCTCAACAAAATCCTAGCTAATCGAATCCAGGTGCTTGTCAAGAAAATAATCCGTCACAACCAAGTGGGCTTCATCCCAGGGATGCAGGGATGGTTCAACATATGCAAATCTATAAATGTAATTCACCATATAAACAGAAGCAAAAATAAAGACCATATGATCCTCTCAGTAGATGCAGAAAAAGCATTTGACAAAATTCAACACACTTTTATGATAAGAATGCTCAAGAAAATAGGCATAGACGGGGCTTACCTAAAAATGATACAAGCCATATATGACAAACCCACAGCCAATATCATACTGAATGGGGAAAAATTGAAAGCAGTCCCACTTAGAACTGGAACAAGACAAGGTTGTCCACTATCTCCACTTCTATTCAACATAGTGCTGAAATTCCTTGCTACAGCAATCAGACAAGAGAACAGAATTAAGGGGATCCAATGGGAGCAGAAGAGATCAAACTCTCACTCCTTGCTGATGACATGACATTATACCTAGAAAACCCCAAGGATTCAACCAAGAGACTCCTTGATCTGATAAATGAATTTAGTATAGTCTCAGGATACAAAATCAACACACAAAAATCAGAGGCTTTCATATATGCCAACAACAGTAAAAGTGAGAAACAAATCAAAAACTCAATTCCCTTCAAAATAGCAACAAAGAAAATAAAGTACCTAGGAATATATTTAATCAAGGAGGTAAAAGACCTCTACAGGGGAGAACTATGAAACCCTGAAGAAAGAAAAAGCAGAGGATGTAAACAGTTGAAAGAATATACCATGCTCATGGGTTGGCAGAATCAACATTGTTAAAATGTCTATACTACCCAAAGTGACCTACAGAGTCAATGCAATCCCTATCAAAATACCATCATCATTTTTCACAGATATAGAAAAAATAGTTTTACGCTTTGTATGGAACCAGAGAAGACCCCATATAGCAAAATCAATCCTAGGCAATAAAAACAAAATGGGAGATATCAATTTACCAGATTTCAAACTATACTACAAGGCTATAGTCATTAAAATGTTTACGATTTTTGACCTCTCTTTCAATCTGGTTTCTTTATTATTGACCACTTCTTCTGAAAACGTATTACTTTCTCCAATTTCCTTAAATAGTAAATGAACTCCTTTTCTATCTCTGCCAGTTTCTCTCCTGGATTTTTTGTTTCTCCTTGCATGTTTCTCCTTCCATTTTTTCTCCTTTCACTTCACCCTGAATCTACCATTAAGCCCAATTACTGAAAAGGTTGGTGGTTTACCTGGCCAGCCCATTAGCTCTCCTGTCTAACTCTCACATTTACCCATTGTGGTGTTATTTAACCAGTTCCTCAGGATGGATAAATTAATAGAGCAACTTTTGATCTTTCCCTCTTCTGGATTTCCTAGATCTATTTTCATGAAATCCTGTCCTTTCTATTTTTGAAAATATTGCAAATTCACAACTTTCTTTTAATTTCCACATCTCAATTATTAAGTGAAATTTGTATCAACTTGTTACTGGATTGCTTTAAGAGTTCCTTTCTGATTGTTCTTGAATCCAAGTTGCTTTAGCAACACAATCCAACTTATGAATTTTTATAAATTAAGTTTTAGACTACAAATAAATTATCTAATTACTATGTTATAAATTCCCAGTACATACAGAATTCTATGTTTGACACTATGTGAGATACAATGTCAATGAATATAGCAAGGGACCTATCCTTCAAGAGGGTGGTATTTATTAGTAAGGAATGTAAGTTAACAAATAGCTATAAAACACAATGGAGTATAGAAAACAATGCAATGAACTTACATGCATTGATTTCTAAGAAAGTTATGGAGGTAGATATCAAGGAAGGGAACAGGAATGTCAATTTTCATGGATTTTTAAAATATGTGCAGTATGTAAGCAGAAAGGATTCTTCAGGTAAATATCCAGGGTATGAAAATTCAAATAAAACAAATGTAGGAAATTGTGCACAACATTTTAAAAAGCCTTTTATCAAGTTAGTGATGGACTATAAATGGGGTAGAAGTACAGGATCAAAGATTGAAAATGAAGGGTGAGGCCAGACCATTGACTAATTCAAGACAGATAGATTGGTAAATCTGTAGATTGTTAGTTACAAAAAAAAGATGTATAGATTGCCTATAAATGGAAGAACAGACAAATGGATGGATAAGTAAATGGATGGATGAAATAATAGATATATAGATACAGAAAAAACATTTTGCATAAAAATACATAAATATAGGCCGGGCGCAGTGGCTCAGGCCTGTAATCCTAGCTCTCTGGGAGGCCGAGGTGGGTGGATCGTTTGAGCTCAGGAGTTCGAGACCAGCCTGAGCAAGAGCGAGACCCCATCTCTACTATAAATAGAAAGAAATTAATTGGCCAACTAAAATATATAGAAAAAATTAGCCGGGCATGGTGGCGCATGCCTGTAGTCCCAGCTGCTTGGGAGGCTGAGGCAGCAGGATTGCTTGAGCCCAGGAGTTTGAGGTTGCTGTGAGCTAGGCTGACGCCATGGCACTCACTCTAGCCTGGGCAATAAAGTGAAACTCTGTCTCAAAAAAAAAACAAAAAAAAAAAAATATGAAAACCTCTAGGAGAGATGTTCAAGGTAACTTTTCTGAATGATTTTTGTTATTTTAATTACATTAGGATGCAGTGTTTCCTGCTGATGCTTCTGTAAAAGTGTAGGGACTGAGGATTTGCCCAGACACTAAAATGTAAACAGTAGTTGTAAACTAAGTGTAAATGGTAGTTGTGAGAACTTGAAACATATTAGGGAGGGAGCTGATGGTGGTGGTTACCAGGTAGTTAGTTAAGGCATATTTGGCAGGAAGGTAGGAGGACCTGGGGTGTTAAAGCAGACATGAATCAGTTGACTGAATGCCAGGAAGACAATAAGTACATTTTTATGTAAATGAAGAAATTTCCCAGCCTCCAACTCCCATGTTATCACCTGGCTAATGGTTGCTTATTTTCCAGGTCTTCCCCTTGTGTTTATGTACCCATTAGGAAACAACCTTGAGTTATTTTTCCTGCTCTTACCTGCATGTCTTAATCAAATACATTTCCTAGAGAAAATCTTAAATATCTATAAAAGAAGATATTCATAAGACTAGTCACAGTACCATACCTTAAAATAGCCAAAACAAATGGAAAAACAAAACTAAAATCTTCACTAAAAAAGGAATGACAAGAAAGGAAAAATAAGCACCACATGTACTCACCATCAAATTGGCATTAACTGATCAACACTTAAGTGCACATATAGTAATAACATTCATCAGGTGTCTGATAGATGGGAGGAGGGAAGAGGGCATGGGTATATTCACACCTAATGGGTGCAGTGTGCACCGTCTGGAGGAAGGACACGCTAGAAGCTCTGACTTGGGTGAGGCAAAGGCAATATACATAACCTAAACATTGGTACCCCGGTAATATGTTGATATTAAAAAATATTTTAAAAATTTAAATAAAGGAATGACTAAATAAAAATTAGTATATTTATATGATGGATTTACAATGTAGATAAAAATAAATTAGTTCTGTATGTTTTAATATGAATAGTATTTATAACATAATATTGAGTAGAAATAATAACAAAGAAGAAAACAAGTCACTGAATGATAAGTCAACTTAATTCCATTTATAAAAAATTTAAAAACAAATAATTATATATATAATTGTTAATAAATGAACATATATGGTAAAATATGGAAATATGAGTGAGGATGTCATAATTCCAAATAACTCTGGAAATGGAGGAAAGGGGATGGGGCCAGGGAGAATTCAGACAGGATTTTGACTTTGTCTGTAGCATCACATTTAATAAAACATATTCTAAAGCCCATATAAAAAGTTGACACTTATAAATCAGAATATATAAATATTTCTTACATTATTCTTTGTCCATTTATGTACATTTAAGTCTTTCAAAATTTTAAAAAATTGGAACATAAAGAAAAATAAATTCCTTCTGGTATAAGTAGGAGAAGAGTATTAAAAGCAAAATTTCCAGAGAATATTTTCATTTTAGGTAATAGGAACAAAGTAATGATGAATACAGATATATTGTTATTTGTATGTAAGCTCTGGAGGAAGTGAGAGAGTTCTCTATACAGAACCTGTAGTTCATAGACTGTGAAGTAGGAGACATTTTACTTTGAATAATGTCATGAGATTGATTAATTAATTTTCCTTAATTGAACTTTGTTTTCTTAAGTGAGTCACAGTGTGGTTATATCTCATAATTTACAAGTTTTTCATGATACGCAAAATGCAAAATTTGTACTTTTTTGGGCAAATATTTAAACGATTGAATGCAGTGGTTATATGGAGTGTTAAGAGATGATCCAGTCTTATACCTTAGTAATTATTTCTAGATAAGATGTAGAAGTAAACACTTTTGATTCATTTGATTTATTCACATTCTGACAAAGGTCCATGTGGAAAGGATTAAAATGGATCTACTATGCCAACCTTCAAATTTATATAAGACATTTTGCATTTTCTAAATTCTGTGTAGATCATTAAAAAGACAACCTTTTTTTTTTTGAATTGACCCATCTATTCATTCGTTGATAAAAATCTATTCTCCTTTGTGTGCTTTTAGCCACGATATTTATAGTTTAAACAATTTTATGGTGAAAAAAACCTCTAAATTAAATAATGCTGAATTCCATTAAGCTGAAAGTTAGATTTAACCATCCTAAATGATATGGATTATGAAAAATGTTTACTGTGATAAATGTCCAACTAATGAACATTTAATTCTTTTATTCAAGTGTGATCATATATTGGCCTCAGAATAAATAATACATTTTTACAGCCTCTCAACAGTTGCCAAAATGTAGGGAAAGGAAAGATTACGGTGTGGAATAATTCAAGTAAAGCAAGTCATTAGGAGATACTTAACTGAGCCTCCATAGCATACTTCTAATAACTGAAAGCTATACTTAGAGCATGATGGCATTGTGTGGGCTTTTAGCCTTCATTTAACTTTTCTACTTCATTTAACTATATTGCTAGAAAATGCTTTTACGATAACTAACTCATAGTCTTAAAAATATAATGCTGGATTCTATTAGACATTCTAACTAATTTCCTACTTGTTTTCTGCCTATATCAAGTCTCCAGCAACAAAAACAGCAATGCAACTCCTCCCAGACATTAAATTAATATTGCCTATGTAGAAAAACTCCTCCAAATGATTTATTCTTAACATTAGTTTTCAGAATTGAATAGATTTAGTAAATGATTAACATGTGCTAACCAACTGGCCATTTTAGGGCAATATTTGCACATGGCTAAACAAATAGATCTTTGGAGAGCATAATGAGATATGTGTCGGCTCTTTGCTTTCTTCCTTGATTTGGATCACTGTACGATAATTAAGCTGAAGTCTATCTTGAAGAGGAGAGAGGGCTGCTGGCAGAGACCCACTTTGGCAAGCTCTTCCATGCTGTGGTCTGTTTGGTTCATCCACAGAGACATGGATTAAGATAGAATTATTGGAAATCCTATTGAGTGAAGGCCTCCTGGATGAGAACAGGGAAAATTAATTTAAGCCTCTCTGCTCCTTCAACATAACCTTTTAAAATACAAAATTACAGCGTGTTCATTTCACTCGTAATTTTGACATAAGACACCAATGGAAATGACATTAGAAAAGGGACTCCCTTTTGCATCTAAACTGTCACTGGCATGTCCTAAAAGTACCTTTTCATGTGGGTCTTAAATATGATAACATTTTCCAGATTGTGAGGATAGATTAAAAGTTATTAAATTTTAAACTTAAGTGTGTTCAATCTCTCCTTCTTAGAGGGTAAAGAGTTCTGAAATGTCGACTTACAGAATAAAATATTAACCCATGGCATTGTTATGGATATTGCAATTTTTTTGGTTGTTGTTTTCATCAGGATATCTAAGATTAAAGGCATCATTGGATTTTCTTGGACTTTAAAAAGCCTATGTAATGCAACCTGGGGTTAGTGCAGTCTGGGAATTAGTGAATGTGATCCCTTTGGTTCATGTATCCTGTACCTTGTTCAGTCATAGATGAGGGGCCATCTGACCTCCTAGTAATACTAATGCATTTCATGTGCATAAAGGCGTGACATTTTCACAGCTCTTCCATCTTATCAACTGTTTTCTCCTCGCCCAATCCTATAATAGGTCTCATTTTGTAGATAAGGCTGTGCGGGCTGAGAGATTTAAATGACTACTTCAACATCATGGAGTCAGTCAGAGATGGATGTAGAAAATGATTAAGGCCTCCCAAATCTACTCCAACTGATGTGTTTTCTAGCAGTGTCAATGATGGACAATCAGATATATGGGTAGCTCATATTGCTCTCAGGAATGGGAAAAAAAAAAAAAAAACAGAAGGAAAAAAAAAGAAAAAATGAGAGAAAATAAGGGAAATACTACAAAAGAAAGAAACAACTTTTGTGTTTTGGCAGACACATCTCTAGTGCCCTAAAATGAAGACGAGGCCTTAGACTCTAAGGATAGAGATATGTGTCATGCAATGGAATGGCCAGTGGCCAGACAACAAAATATCCCCATCCAGGGAATGCTCCGTGCTTGTGCTAGGGGGATGGCGTGGGGGAAGGGCAATAAATGACCAATGTGCCCAATAAAATAAAAAAGCCAGAATGTTGCTTGCTCAGCTTAGCTTACTATTTTAACCAAATTTTTGGAAGCCATAGCTAATGAAAGTATCCAAAAAAAGTTTGAATAGTTGCTGTATGAAACAGGCTGGAAAATGAGAATGGAAAGACAAACAGAAGGAATGATACTGTGGGTCTATGTGTCCTTCAGGCTGCAATGAGAATAACTCAGCTCACTGGAAACTTCCAGGGAAGATGGCAACTTTTCAGGAGCAATTGTCCTTGGATTCTTTTCCCAAGTGTTTCTATATTTTGACAGGTCTAACAATTTAAGCCATAAATGAGGAAACAAGCCACAGATATGTAGTATAGAAAAATGACAATTAATATTTTTAAAGATGAAATATGTCCTCTATTGCTTTAGCAGTAGCTTGTGTTTAATTAACTCAAAGTGACTTCAGACTTGGCCATAAAGAGCCGGTCTCTTTTCCAGTTACTACTCATTCCTAATTCATTTTTCTCTCTCTTTTCTTTATTGATATGTATGGGTGGCAAGGTTAAAGGCAGGAAGGTAAAAAAAGAACCTATATTTTTAAAGTTTCAGTATATATTTCATTTATTGTTTTCATTATAAATAAAGCACATATAATGTAAAAAAATTAAACCCAGTTTTTGAAATAAAATATTGCCATGAATAATGTTTAATCCATTAATACAATAAAACTCTGGTTGACAACAGAGTTTGGACTATCTGTCTAACCATCTATCCATCTATCTGTGCCTGTAGATTGCTACATCTACCTACCTTTCTATCTAATGGGTGGTTACAATGAACTTTGCCCATTATCTCCACTTTCAGGCAAACTAAAACATTGCTGATAAGTATTCATATATTCTTTATAGAGGTATGCTGAATTAGCTAAGAAATTGTAAGTACTGTTTTCTTTGAGGATAGTTATATGCCTCACAGGAAGTGGGGTAAGAGTTGGATGCTTCTTACTCCCTAATAAAAGCCTGGTAAGAAGATCACGTGAGAGAACACTTTGAAGACCATTATGAAAAGATGCTTTGGAGAATTGACCATGGGTCTCTGGGGTCCAGGAAATAGATACTAGTTCATGGCTATTAAGGTATCTGAATAAGACTCTATATTCAGTCAGGGAATAGGGTACAGAGTGTGTGGAACAAGTAAAGTGGAGGACATTTCACTATGAACCTAACTCAAGGAGGCCACAGGTCAGGACCAAACAACTCAGGGTGAAGGGTGCCACATGATGATATACACATGGAGCAGAGCCTGAGTGGTAGGAAGTTTGATGGTGAGTGTATGACTTCCCTCAGAGACCTGTAAGATGGACATGCCCAGTGGGGAAGTTGCCAAGGAGCCTTCAAAGGTAATGTCAGGGGATAAATAGCCAACATTTGGAACTGAACTCCAAGAGCAGTGACAATTGACTGCAAATGCACCAGTGAGGTAGGATGTGCCTCTTCCCTCTCAGCTCAGTTCTCCTGCAGCATGCTGAGTGGGTAAGAAACAGAAAAGCAGTGAGAAGAAAATAGTAACACACACACACACACATGCACATATGCACATCTGTACTTACAAGTTCCTGCTCTTTTGGCTACTTCAAAATTTCAAGCTTGGACCAGGAGGGCTGTGCCAGGTGTGTGTGTGTGTGTGTGTGTGTGTGTGTGTGTGTGTGTAGAATTGTTGAAATGAATGTGAAATTAAAGTTAATATTTGAAGTTTGATCTTGACTAACTTCAACACCATTTGAGAAAATTCAGCAAACATTTCCATCTATCTAATTTATATTGTGACACATATATATTACTTGCTTATAAATAATGCAACTAGATGCCTAACTTTATTTTTGCTCTAAATATACTTCAGAAAAAACATTATAACATATATATACAATAATTTTCATGTAATAAAATATGTCTTTTTCTGTAATTTGTCAATATTTATGAATAATTTTTGCCTATAAATGTCTAAATTTAGGAGGAGGTGATAAAGGGTGGATGGTTTATAGGTGGAAAAATATAGCTAGTTAGGATGAACAATATTTGATAGCAAAACAAAGTGACTATAATCACCAATATATTAGGGTATATACTTTAAAATAACTGAAAGAGTGGAATTGTGATGTTCCTAACACAAAAAAATGATAAATGCCTGAGGTATCTACCCCAATTTCCCTGATTTGATTAATTCACACTGTCTTCCTGTATCAAAACATTGTGTATACCCTATAAATATGTACAACTATTAGGTAGCCAAAATAAATAAAAATAAATTTCAAAAGGATTTACTGAGAATTTTCAAATTGCATTACTTTTTTTTAATTGGTAGGAACCCATTCTGTGAGATTTGCTATGTGATCATCAAAAATTCTTTCCAAATGTAACCAGAAAATTGGCCTGTAAATAAGCTTTTCTGCTTGACATTTGTACTTTCATGATGCATATAAGTTTAAAACAATCTCTCATCTATGTCATGTCTAATTGTATCTGAAATATTTCTCACTATAATAAATATGATTTTATGTTACTCAAATATAATATTTAGTGGCTTTATCCTTTGACTATAATGACATTTAATTTTTTGAATGATGTAGAAGGATAATTTTTAAAATCATTTTTCACTAAACTGAATGAACAAATAGGATGTGAATTTTAGAGCTAGTTGGATAATGGACATGACTAACTGGGACATCTCTAATCATCCAGGAAATGCAAATAAAAAACACAATGAAATATCATTTAACTCCAGTGAGAATAGCTTTTATCAAAAATTTCCAAACAACAACGTTGGCATGGATTTGGAGAGATAGGAACATTCATACACTGCTGGTGAGACTGCAAACTAGTACAACCTCTATGGAGAGTAGTATGGCGATACCTCAAGAACTAAAAGTAGAATTACTATTTGATTCAGTAATCCCACTACTGAGTATTTACCCAATGGAAAAAAAGACATTCTGTAAAAAGGACATCTGCACTTGATTGTTTATAGCAGCACAATTCACATTGTGAAGATGTGGAAACAACCCAAGTGCCATCAATACATGAATGCATTAATAAAATGTAGTATATGTATACCATGGAGTAGTACTCAGCCATAAAAAATGGTGAATTAATACCTCTTGTATTAAACTGGATGGAATTGGAGCCCATGTTTCTAAGCAAAGTATCACAGTAAGAATGGAAAAGCAAATACCACATGTACTCACCATTAAATTGGCATTAGCTGATCAATACTTATGTGCACATATGGAAGTAACATTCACTGGGTGTCAGGCAGGTGGGAGGGGAGTGGAGAGGATGGGAAAACTCACACCAAACGGATGCCATTGGCCCTGTTTGGGGGATTGGCACACTTGTAGCTCTGACTCAGGCAGTGCAAAGGCAATTTATGTTCAAGTTGGTACAAACGAAAGCCTTTGTACTTCTCCTTAATACTCTGAAATAAAAAAAAAGAAATAAAAAAAAGCAAACGAAAGGCTTAAAAATATGCACATAATCTCCTGATCGCCATGCCACCATTCATTTATAGGTGGTCCGTCAGTGAATCATGAGGCAGGAATAACTCCATGAATGAGGGGAAAAAATATATGTCAAGATCATTGCCTAATGTCAAAGCTTATATTTTCCTCATTAACTAATGTTTGATTGAATTCAAAGTTCAATTATCTATTAATCATTCTTTCCTAGAGGAAAATATCAAAGGAATTTAATTTTCATTTATATTTGGTTCATGTTTTCTAGTAAAAACATACTTTGCTAAATGAAAAATATTTCATTTGAAATTTCTTGGTGTTCTCTGCTGCTCTTTATCTAACTCAATGATGTCATTAACATTTTTACAAGTTAAATGTTCTCTTTCATACAGGAGAGCATATGGCAACAAAGCATATCTGCAAGTTCCTGACACAAAGAGGATCCTTAGTATGCCCCCTTTCCTCCTTATTTTTAGTCTGCGTAGCTTGGATCCTTTTGTCTACTGACAGTGTGTGGACAGGACCTCTAGAATTTCATTTTAGGCAGCCTGTTCACTATCTGAGCTACAGGACAGCTTGAAGTATTGCACTCGAAGCAGGCAGAAGTGATATCACAGAGGCTGTTCATTGCCAAGTATCAGCAGCAGCAGGTGATGAGATATTTGGGACTGACGGGTGGTGAGAGACTATTGCTGTTCTGCAAAGCAAGATGTCAAGAGGCCTTCCTAGCTGTTTGCCAGATGACAGACCAGTTGGGGTATTTGGTGTGAAATGATTATTCTCATTCACACTCAGAAGCTTAAGTAATGATGTCAGCATTATCTTGGAGATTAATAAAGAGAGGGAGAAAGGGTATGCAGAAGCAGATACCGAATCTATCTTTTAGAGAGTCGTGATACATTTTCTTATTTTCAGGCTACATATATTTCCTTTTAATGGTTGTTTTATATGATTTGGGGAGTGACAGCCCATTATAAGTTATGCCTGGATTAAAGACCTTTAGGTAGATTGCTATTAGATGGGCTTAGGATTTCTACTTTGCTGGTTTTTTTTTTTTTTAAAAAGCTACCCTGATTTAAGACTGTCTGAATATCCCTGGAATGAACCCTGCTTGAGTTTTCTACATGCTCTTTATTTATTTATTTATTTTTTTAAAATCTCTAGCATATTGTCGATATCATTGCTTAAGAGTTTAGGTATGAATGCACACAAAGAGACTGTCAAATGGACCAATGTCAGCAGCTCACCCTAGGAATGAGATGTCCTACTTGCAGTGATCCTTTCCTACACAGCTGACTCAAGATAATCCACTGTGAAAATAATTAGGAATAAATTTCAAGAGTCTGTACAAAGGTTCCCAGTATGACTAACAGATAGCTGAAAGTGTCCAAGTAAACTGATAGAAGTGAAAGACTAACATAACCCATGATAATGTATTAAAATGCCAAGGAATTATACAGAAAGGTGAGAAGAGATTAGTATATTTGGGTGGAAGCTTCCTGAAAAATTAAAATCACATCTTGATTTAAAGAATGATTTATGTCTGTGTGTGGGTGGCTCATGCCTGTAATCCTCACACTTTGGAAGGACGAGGGAAGGAGTTTGAGGTGGCCATGAGCTATGATGATGCCACTGCACTCTAGCCCAGGCAAGAGAGCAAAACCCTGTCTAAAAAGAAAAAAAAATAGAAGAAGAATTATTTTAACTGCTGCATAAGAAGCTCCATTGAACAATTTTCATGCTTTAATTGATGTCAAGATATGGTGATATTGAAAATGGGAATCTTGGTTTACCTAGTATATATGTGTTGCTTACCTGCTATTTCACAGGAAGGCAGAATGGCCACTCTCACTTTAAAACATCGGTACCAGCAGGCCCTTAATAGTAATAATTCTGTCCTCTCTGATTACTATATATTAACTGTCACTTATTGAATTAACTTGAATACATGATAACATTAAAATTATAGTAGCATTAGGTATGTATAATACTCTGGTCAACAAACTTGTAAAACAAAGAATTCATTTAAGTGTTGTGGATTTTTTCTCTCTAAGGCTTAGACTGGAGATTTGTGTTCCATTTGTTGATACAAAAGCTATATCTGGCTTGAAAAATGGCAAAATCTCTTTACGTAAAGCCCACGTACGTCACTACCTACACACTGCTTCTTTCTAACATCCAGGAGAAGCCAAATCATAATGTTTACATAAACCTGTTAATTTACTTCAAAAAGCCCACAGAAAGAAATGTGACAAAATTTGAACAGCAATACTACTATTTAGGTATTTTTTTCCATAAAAATTGAACTAAGTTCTATTTTCCCAAAAATATCCCCCAAAGAAAGCAGAGCTTTTTCTTATTGTGGAAACTTGGGAAGTTTCCATGAAAGAGTTTAAAGTCCATGTTGAGTTTAAAAGGTATGCTACAGTATATTACTTATCAAAATTTACCTTTAAACCTGTTTTAAAATTCCAATGCTGCACCTAAAATTTCATGTGATACCCTTAATTGCCTTACAACTCCTCTATAATTCTGGATTAGAAAAAGGCAAAGGTATAACAGGAAGAAGAAAAATTATTCCTTCATGCTATGATCCATAAATATAAAATCACAATTAAGTCAACACAAATTGTTGTTTGATTTCATTGGGGAAAAATGAACTCAAAATTCTATCATATGCTATATCCTCAATTTAGCAGTTTGTTATTCAGGAGGATATAATATAAATGAGGTCCTCATTTGAGAAAATTACTTATGTGCTAAATGGTCCACTTATGAGGTAATTTCTACATTAACACCGTCCCAGCATTTGAAGTCGAACACAGCGTAATAGCTAGCTTTCAGGGAAAAACATCTTACCTGTAGTTCAATAGAAAATGATTAGTATCCGTAAGACACCCTGTGAGATCTGCAGCCTAATCTGATATTCCGAAATATTAAAATTATTTAAAGTCATGGGAAACTTGTAAATGTTTCAGCTACCACCCATTCTTATCATTCTTTCCTACTCACTAAATTTAAGTGTGCGAGTGTGTGAATTTGCACTTTGAGTTGGTGAAAACAGGAACGTATAAGTTCCTTCATGGCTACAGGTAAGAGATTGAATACGTATCATGTGGACATACTGTACTTTTCATGGTCTGAAGCTTCCCATAGATCATCTAAGAAACATTTTCAAGTGCAAGGAATAATAAATAATTCTAGAAATGCAAGAAATTTTGGAATTTTAATGAAAGGGATAAAAACCGATATGTTACCTTTCCTTTTCTTGAGTGGTAAAGAAAGTCTTCAGGCCTACGCAAGTTTTCTATTTTTTTTCTTTCCCTGCTTTTTTCTTTTTCTCCCTTAAAATGGATCTTTAGAGGTAACACCCAGTTTTTATTCTTCTTCTTCTTTTGTACTGTCATTTTCTGGTTGATCTCCTGTCCCTGGGCCCTCTCTGTAAGCAGGCTATGGGGTGGGATACAATTCTCCCTATTCTCTACTCCCTGGTTGCCCCCAAGGAAAACCACCCAGTCTCTTTGCCTTACAAAGTTTTGCTGCTCAGCACCATGGCAAAACACATAAAGAACAAAAATATTTCTAATAAAAAGGTTAAAAGTGTTCTCATAATGTATACCCTGAGAGTTAGGAGCAGCTTCTTAGGGTCAGATTGACAAGATTACATTACTAGTTCCACTGCTTATTATTAGCTGTGACCTTGGTCAAGATACTTAACTGTTCCTTTTTCTCTTCATTACAAAGAGGATATTGAATTTCTACCTCACATAGCATTGTAATCATTAAGTTAAATTATGTCTGTAAAATGCTTAATACAGTCCCTAACATATAGTAAGTTAGAGATTCAATACTTCACGAACTAGTCCATGGGATATCTCTCTCCATGAAACAGCTATACGCCCCCTTTCATTTTCCTCCTAACTTCTGTTATCAGTTGTTCATTTACATTTTAGCAAAATAAATAAATTTCTTCTTGTCCTGATTGAGCACCTTCCATTATTTTTTTTAGGTGAAGGTGAAGACAAGGACAATAGCAAGTATCCACTTGCCTAATGTGAGCATAATGGATCTTTAGAAATCTTTAAATTTGATGACATATATTCCCCTAGGATTTGGTTCATCCAAAGAATTGTCTAATGAGTTATTGCAAGTAAAATACTTACATCGGTGGCACATAGTAATGTTCATTTCATGTTATCTATTACTATTTGCTAACATTATTATTACTATTTGCTATTGTTATTTTTATTACTGATATGATTATTCTTGGGGGGGGCATTTCTTTACAACTTTTGATATTATAGTGTACAGTTCAATATTAACTTTTGCATACTACATAGTGGATTCTCTTGAAATAATTCATAGCTCTTAAGTGTATGTGCCTCCATACATCATTCTCCTCCTATAGTACTCAGAAGCTAGAGTGTCCCTCATCATCTCTATTCCCTTATGTTTCCAACCCTGAGGGAACATGAAGGTATAGTGCTAAAAATATTAGCAATACCAGTAATTCTTCAGTATTTAGGCATTGTCTCCCTCATGCTGAGAAGAGTTGATGGTGGGAAAACTTCTTAGGGGCATACCCAGCAATAAGTAAATCTAGATTGGGCAAAAATAATTTGTAACCTTGAAAAACTGTGTAATACTCTGAGCCATATTGTACACCAGAGACATGATGTGTTGAGCAGTGACACTAAATCAATGATGTAATGAAGCACCAAAAGAGGGTTTTACTCGATTACTATGTTATTTTTTTTTTTTGCATAATAAAATAAGGTATGGAAACTGCATGTGTTAGAAATCACTCAGCTAACAAGTAAGCTTTTTAATTATCTATTATCTTTGTTTCTTCTTGAATCTTTATTTTAAAAGAGTTACAGATGCTTGCAATTCAGATACACCTCAAAGCAGAAAATGTTCATGTAGGAGATAACTTTTTGAGTATTCAGGGTAAACTTTTAATTAAAATGTAGTGTGATAAAAATACACTGTAATAAGTTGGTGAAGTTCCAGGATAGCAGAAGACACAAGTTATCTGGGAATATTTGTTTGACTTTTTGTGGGCCTTGTACTGTATAGAATTCAAGCAAAAAATTTCATTAGGAGGAAGAAAGGAGAAGCACAGAAAAAGAGAAAGAGAAGCTAAGAAAAAGATTTTTTTTAGGCAATTTGAAGCTAATGAGTGTTTGTGGTGTCCATCTTGCTAAAGTTTTTGGGTGAACCAAAGGAATTATCATTACCTTATATACATATCAATGGATTGAATGATGACAATCACACTTTATTTTATTTTTATTTTTTTTATTTCAAAGTATTATGGTGGTACAAATGTTTTTGGTTACATGGATTGCTTTTGTGATACTTAAGTCAGGGTTAAAAGTGTGCCTATCACCCAGATGGTGTTCATTGTATCCATTAGGGAGGTTTGGGCCCATCCTCTATTTCATGCCCATCCCCTGCTTGATTTCCATTCTTGACATTTATTCATCCATCTAACAAATACTCCTCATTGAGTACCTCTTATGTGTCAGATATTTTTCTGTGTTCTGGAGATACAGTAGTAAACAGAATCAACAAAGACCCCTGTGCTTATGTAGTTTTCCTTTTGTAGTGGGGAGGAGAGACACATATTAAAATACATATGTAAGTTTATGTAATATACTAGGTGGTGATAAGTGTTACAGAAAAAAATAAAACAGAAAAAGAAGATATGAAAAATGTGAGAAAGGGAGAAACTTGAACAGTAGGTCATAGAAGACCTCTCTAAAAATGTAACATTTGAGTCAAGTCCTAAAAGAAAGGAGGGAACGAGCCATGTGGATAGCTACAAGTTCAAAGGCCTGGGTTGGAAGAAAACCTGGAGTGGGTAAGCAATGGTGCACAAGCCGGTATGTTTCTAGAGTGAACAAAGGGAAGAGTAGTAGGAGCCAGGCTGAGCAGAGAGAGAAAGGAAATCCAAGTTAACAGAATACAATTTTCTCATTGTATTTTAATCAAAATCTAATTAGGTTGAGAGCAGTTGAGTTACAGAGCATTCTGCCTTTTTTCATCTCTCTCATCTTGGCTTTGCTTGATGGATACTTGATAATGTCATTTAGTCTTTCAGTTCAAGAGTAAATCATCTAGGACATTGAAAGGCATTGTAAGGCAGCCAATGGAGGCTTAGAAGAGAGGAAAGCCATGATCTAATTTAGAGGTCTTTTTTGAGGATCACACTGGGTGGCCATGCCAAAAGTAGGTTGCATCGGGTAGAAGCAAAGGCCAGCCAAGATGCTATGACAATAATCTAAGTGAGAGGTAATGGAGACTTGGACCAAGGTGGTAACAACAGGTGAGGTGGTGAGAAAAGATAGGTCCCAAAAATATATCCATTTAAGGTAGACTCTGAGAAATTGGAAGGAAAGAGTTGCTGATGATTGAAATGAGAAGGTCTGCAAGAGGATAATATTATGATTAGAAAAAAAATTGGAGTCAGCTTTGGACATGTGGAATTTGAGATACCTATTATTTGTCTACCAGCACCAATGAAAGTGAATATGCTGTTGACTGATGTGTAATTGGCACAACATTACAACTAATTTGTATAACTCATTTATTCATTCAACAAATATTTATTGAAGTCTTACTATGTGACTGGTTGGCATAGGGTATATCTAAAGACCAATGCAAATATTTATATACCCTGGCTCTCTAGTTCCATTTGTAGAAATCAATATTAAAAATCACAATTGGAAGAATAATCAAAGATATATTGACAGTGCCATTCATTATAGCTTGATATTTAGTAGGTTTGAATGATATACATTATTCTACTTGATTGATGTATATTACAATAGTGGAATAACAAGTAAAATGGAATCAACCATCGACTCTTAAACCTATTTCTAATATCCTGCATTTACACATATCTTGCTCTGTCTATAGGCTTTTTGGCATCTAGAATGATAATTTCTTTGGCCTCTATGACTTCTGACCATAGTGATCCCTTAATGCCTCTGAGCAAGTTGAGGACAACTTTTAAAAAATAAGTTCCTAATAAAGACATAAGAAAAAAGAAAGGGAATCCAAATTAATGTAGTAGAACTTTCCTATTACAGTTTAAGCAAAATATAATTATACTGATTGCTAGTGAGTTATAATCATGCCATCTCTTCTCATTTCTCTCATCTTAACACCTTGCTAGGTGTTTAATGATATCATTCCAGTATGTAGCTTAAGAGTTCTTTAAGATTCAATTCTCTCTGGGCTTTTGAGGGATTTCAGTTCCTGCCAGAATATGATTTTTAATCTTCTCTGTAAATACATACCAGCTTTTTAGGAAAATGTTGCATCTATTCATATTAATTCTTTTAGTTACTGAATATTCTCTTGCCTTTTTCAAGAGCATATTCAATAGCCAAATTTAAATGGAGTCATTAATTTTGGCCAACTGTGAAGGTAAATTCCATCTTGTTTTGAAATAAACCTGTCTTGTTCAAGACTTTGTCAACATCCATGCCAGAAATGTTTGATTTAGATGCTTTCTTCTCCCATCTTGGTAGGATGCCCTATCAAGATCCTGTTTCCTGAGGAGCAATTCTCAGGTCATTTGCAGATAGATATGATTCAGCCTTTCCTGATTCAAATTAGTATCTCACCAGCTTTCCCATGCTCTCTCTCCAACTTCCTCCCAGCAATAGTTCCATTTACCTCAATATCTTTTTAGAAATCTAATATTTTAAACATGAAACATGATCGACAGATTATATGAAAAATAATAAACATTATTTTTAGAAATAACAAATATTATTTTAAAAATGATAAGCATTATTGTTTTTAGAAATAAACCAATATTTACAGCTGTATTAATCTAAAATTATAAAACAGATCACCAACTTATAGAGCTTACAACTTTACATATAAAAGATAGTATGTGTCAGCAGGCAATGCAATGTTTTTACAAGTTGTTTCTGATGGTAAAGTAATTATACGAAATGGAAAGAATTTGGTAACGATCATAAACAATGACCTATTTTATTGACACTGACTGAGGTATAGTTCAGATTACTATCTAAAGGAATTTAGCAATGGTCATTGAGGGCTCTATAAAAGCTAGTAACACCAAAAATCTTGTTAATTTGTTAACAGCTATATATAATTCTTATGCTTCCCTTAAAGAGGAACTACCATACTACTATGTTTACTGCTATGTAAACAAGTAGTTTAGTTAGAAGGATAATTTATAGAAATGTTGAAAAAAACATGAGCTCATTGTAAGGCTGGAAAATTTTTTCATGCTTTACACAGAGGAAAATGATTAGAAAGTTCATATACTATTGCAAAAATGCATTTCAAAATCTTTCAATTTAATATAAAATATAGCTATAGTAATATTATTAATATAATAAAACAACTAATATTTGATATTAAAATTATATCTTTAGATTCAATATACAGTATGAGTGTATAAAAATAATCATTTACTAATATATTTATACATTTAACAGACTTTTTGTTTCATCCTGTATCCAGGCAGTGGGATTAGAAAGAATGAAACATAGTCATTGTACTGTCACTTAGTTTTTTATGATACATTCATAACTGAATTGTAAATGTAGGCTTATTGTAGAGGTGTCTATAGCTTCTATAGAATTAAATAGAAAAAGTATATAACCAATATTAATAGAGAGGACTCCAGTAAGTCTTTTTTTTTTTTTTTTTTTGAGACACAGTCTCACTTTGTTGCCCAGGCTAGAGTGAGTGCCATGGTGTCAGCCTAGCTCACAGCAACCTCAAACTCCTGGGCTCAAGCAATCCTGAGTAGCTGGGACTACAGGCATGCACCACGAGGCCCGGCTATTTTTTTCTATATATGTTAGTTGGCCAATTAATTTCTTTCTATTTGTAGTAGAGACAGGGGTCTCGCTCTTGCTTAAGCTGGTTTCGAAATCCTGACCTCGAGCAATCCGCCTGCCTTGGCCTCCCAGAGTTCTAGGATTACAGGCGTGAGCCACCGTGCCCGGCCTTTTTTTTTTTTTTTTTTTTTTGAAACTAAACCTAACTTTATTACAAATGAATACCATAAACACACTAAGAGCAACTTTGGAAAACAAAGATATTTTACCAGATATTGTAAGGATAAAAATGAAAATAACTGCACACAAATAGTATGCTCTAGTCAGGAAGTTTGTTTTTCACAAGAATATGGATTGGCTGTTCTGAAACTACTTTATATTTTTATTTATTTATTTTTTTTGCTGAATATTGATTTATTTTATTTATTTTTTTATTTTTTTATATATCCAGTAAGTCTTTATTGAAGTAGTTGTTGTTACTGAGAATAGTGAAAAAATTAGAAGGCTGTAGAATACGTGAAAAAGTAAAGAGATTCAGTGAATTTAGCAGGGAAACCCATGAAAGAAACATTTGCAGAGACCTACAGAAAAGAGTGTACTCAAGTTTGAGAAGCTCTGAGTCTGTCTTGGGATTAGGATACCAGTTGAGTTTAGGGAAATGGTGAGAAAATTAGACTGGAGGGGAAATCAAGGACAAATTCTTTAACGATTGTATAAAATATTAATATCTGAAAGAGTTTAGACTATTTTCTGAATAACACTGTGTGTGGGTGTGTGTGTGTGGGCATATTGGAGGCGTGTGATATATGAATAGGAGGCTTGGGAAAAAGGTTAGTGTTAGTACCTACATTTCAGAAAGACTCTTTGATTCAGGGTAGAGAATGGCATGGGTGAGTTTAGGATAAATAGAAGTGACCTAGTAATAATCTAGTTTAAAACTGATATGGAGATGGTGAGAAGAAAAGAATAGTATTTGTGGAATGGAAGAACTAATCCTAAAAGAAATAACCAAGTAGGAATTACCAGTCACAACTAAAAATTGATAAATTTCATACATTTAAGATTATATTTCCTGACTGCAGGATTTATTTGGGAAAAAAGCAGTGAGATGCAGTCCATAGGGAGCTTTACGTACCTATTAAGCTTTACATCCCTGTTAGGTAGCAAAAGCCTTAGGGGGGGAATATATACATAGACATTTGAAACAGGAGGCATAAAAGACAAATTTTACCTGCTTCATAATTTGGCTTCATGATGCCTCTGATTATATTATTACATAGGGAAGATAGGATTAAGAAATTCTTCAAAAACTTTCATGGAATCAGAGCTATTCTTTAGTCATGGAATGCATTTAGTTAGAACCATGTTGTTTTAAAGAGCATAGCAGAAGCCAAGTTCAATGGAAGCACATAAAGTTTTCAGGAGTCCTGAGCCAATAATTGGTGGGAGGTTTGGACCATTGTGCAAGCTGGATGTCTATGCTATGCCATGCACATGTCAGGGTTGAACACTCCCTGCATCAGAGAGGAAGGAATTTTCCCAATCGTAAGCAGTGTTCCATGGTGGAATGTTGTGAGAGGACTTTAAATAGAATAAATGTCAATTGTCAGTTGTCATCCGTTGGGAAACTAGAATGAGAAACTCTTGATTTTTGTTCTAGAGTTTTGACTATAGGATATAAGAGAGACATATCAAGAAATAAATATTCTTAAATCACAATTTTGATTTATAGAAATAAAAGCACATTTAGATTTTTACCATCTTGGTTTTGAAACTTCCAGCTTTCTTCATACAAAGTAGACATTTTCTAATTGTTGAAGAGAAAAACAATTGTTCTAAATCAATCTTTGTATGATTTTTGAAGATTTCTGTAATTCTGTTCCAAGAGAATATTAATGATAGGTATATGTTTTCTTCATTAATATTTTCAAGAAAGTGAAATGTAATGGAGTATGTTTCCAGTATCACTGCTGGAGTAAGGAATAATAATGATATTTTTAATTTCTAAGGCAATTTTATTTAAAATCATAAGCAATAGTGTTCTATGAAAAATGCTTTAGAAAATCATAAAAATTATGTTTGATATTAAAATACTTTCTTCATATATCCTGAAATATTGTATGGACAGAATTAGAGAATTGTTTCAGCTCCTGTGTTAAATTACTTAAGTAGGTATAAAATTTAACTGCTCTGAGGTCACATCTAAGCAGTTAATTAACTCAACATTTTATAAATCTTTATACTTCATCCGATTCTTAAAGATTAAGTAAAAAATATGTATCAAGCCTAGGCTTAATGTCAACATTAAAAATGAGCAGGAAGAATGTATCCAAACAGAAGAGGAAGTATTTAGAAGGTAAGAAAGATAACAGTATACAGGAAGTGAAGGATGTCAAGAAATAAAGCAAAATTCAAAATGAAAACATTGCATAAAACTTACACTTCCTTTTCTCCCACTTCAGTGCAGATTTGTTAGCTACTCATTAACCTCTAGTGAACCTGTGAGAATACTCTTTTGTGAATTTTAAAGTTTGATTATCTAGGATATAGTTCCAGCTTTAAAGAAAAACAAAGATCAAACTCTTCATCCAAATATCATAAATTACTATAATCTTACCATTTTGAGTTAATATACATTACTAATTTAATGAGTATGAAATGTATTAAATTAAAATTATGTGCAAGCCAGCGTAAATCTAAGTTGGTTTCCCAAGAAGTTGTCCAGGTTTTTTGAATCATAGAAAGACAGGGTGTAACTTCTTTTCGAACCACCTAAATCTTTAATATATGTATATATATATGTAAAATATATATATAATATATATATTCTGGTTTATATGTACCCAATTATATCAATCAGTTTCCCTCACTATGATTAATTTCCTCAGTGATTGCACAATGTTGCAATGGTAACAGAAAGGAAATTTACAATTGGAAGAATTTTCAGTTCACCAATTGGAAACATATCTCATTGGACAATAGAAATAAAGTCTAGACAACATCTAGTGCACAAAATTTCCAATCCATGGAACATTTTAATCATCAAGAAAAAACACAGTCTGTGTCTTCTTAGTTAGCCTGCAAGAAATTTGAGACTAGTAACCAAGTCTTAGCAAGATTTGCTAAGACTCATATCCCTAAATATCCATCTGTCTGACACAGAGCAGATGCTAATCACCATTTATTAAATTAGATGAAATCTTGATAAAAATTTTAATTTTATGGAACCATCATTATCTCATTAAATTAATAACCCAGGAGAACAATTGCTTCTAAAGGAAAATATATAAACTAATATTCATAGACTAGCAATCTTACCCTATCAAATACTAAAATTCAGGTGCAGAAAAGAAAATATTAGAAAGGATACAGTTATTTAGAATAACTACTCTGGGACTTCTAATAGTGTGTTTAAGCTTCATGGGCTTAAAAGAATATATAGAGCCTCAAAATTGATTGATTTCTCAAATGTTATTAGAATAAACCTTGCTCTATTAAGGAAATCTCTATTGAATTATGAATATCACTGTTGGGTGATTTTAAGATGTTTTATACAATGGAGTTTCTTTTGTTAGATTCTATGGAAGGGAAGAGAAGGGGTGGGAGCTGTAAATATTTTTTCTTTCCGTGGATCTTCCAAAGGCTGGATGAAGAAAAATCTGTCTACCCAACTTCCTTTTATTTCTGGCAAAAACTTGTTTTCTTACTAATTATCCCCAGCTGTACCAGATTCTGTAGTTTTTATTTTTAACTCTCTCTACATGCTCTTACATCCGTGTACCTTTTGTATGGAATATTGGGTCTTAAAATGGGAAATCATTTGGGAGGTTTAGACAATGTGATTGTCTAAAAAGAAAAATAATTTAAAACACTACTTCAAAGCCATTGTATTGGTACTTATCCACAAAAACAATGGAGCGTATTCCATTGGATATCAGGAATTTTGATATAATTTAATTTAAAAAGTTTATATTTTTCTTTCTCTTAGTTTTCTTTCAAAGGAAGTCAATGCGCCCATCTATAATTTTAAATGCACCAATTGCCCTCATTATGCAGACTTTGTCTACTATATGGAAGGCTGTTCAGAAGATTCTTAACATTGTCTGGTGAAGGATGGGCCCTAAATTGTAATAAATAAGGCTTGGGCTTTGGGCTTACTATTTTACATTGTTTATTTGGTGGTAAAAACACAAAAACAGGTACACAGGGCAATTAGGGTTAAACTGGGGAAATAATCAATTAGGAAAAAGCAAGTATTTTTATTATAGACATGTAAGCAGAGAGTAAACCACAAAAGATTTTATCATAAAGACATGTAGCATAGAGTAAACTACAGAGGACTTTATCATATTATTTACCTGCTCATTTTGTGTTTGCCCTGATTGACATTATCCTTTTATTGTTTTTACAATGATTTCATCATTTATACTTAATTAAAAATGATAGATATAAAACTAACAATAATCCCCTTGACTTTTAGCTGGGGCATTTCCTAGTCATGCTGAAAGCTTGAAAGTGACAGTTTGGTTAAATGTTAAAACAATATGCATTTCCATAACTGTAATATAATTCTTTGTGAATGGCAAAAACACATTTACCTTTTAATCAGAAAAACTTGCTAATTTGAAAACCATGGAATCCAGACAACATGGTCTTAACCAAGATGCTGGATATGAACAATAATAATAAAACTCAGTCATATTTGATATTTTGCAGATGTTCTTAGATTTAAAATAATAGCTTTGCATGTATTTACACATGGTCATTATAAAGATTTATTGGTCAACGTAGCAGGATAGGGCATATTTAACAAAGTTTTTAGGTTGATTTATAACTTTTAAATATTTAGACATATGGCATATGGGCTTTCATTTAAATTCTTTTCCTGAACCCCACAAATATTAGGGGCATGAATTTCCGAATAAACTGTTACTGTATTTATAGACAAGTGTGGTTCATTCCTGCTAAAGGAAAAGTTTTGTAAGCATCTAGATTTCTTGTAGCAGGGTAAAGGAGTTGATGAGAAAGTCGTTTGATTGATGTCACTATCACCCAGGTGTTTAGGAGCCCACATGGCCCCTTTTGTTTATTTCAAAGGGACAGCCTTTCTAACATGTGCTGTGATTGAAAGGGTTGGCCAGGCTTTATGGATTGTGTATGTCCTAGTTTGAATACTCATCAAAGTTCTTTTACTTTCATTGTGAATAATTCTCTAAAGTTTGCAAACCGACCTATGAATCTGGATCTTATCAGAGCACATCAATGAACTAACTTGGATTTGGAACTTGAGAGTCAGGAGCTGTTGACAATATTTGTAAGTTCGTGGTATATCATTGGTTTCTGCAAAGCACTGTCACCAGAACAGCCCTGACAAGCGGATGGAAACACTTTAACAGTTTTTTTCCCCTCTCTTTTCTTTCTTTCTTTTAATATTTTTTTCTTTAGTATTTGATATCTAGAAGCACAGCTGCTCAAGGACACCAGATAGTCAAGCAACCTCTGGCACAGAGCTGGTGCAGAACAGAGAAGGAAACCTCTAGTTAACTTTAACTCATTAACATGTCATTATAATACTAAAAATCATCCCCCCACCCCCAGTTAGAATTGCTGCCATTTCCTGCACATGTGATCTATGAAAAGGCATGGACATGAAGTGCATCACGTGTCTAAAACTCCACCCTGTACATGTTTGCACACCTCCTCCATCCCATGTCTAATTCTCTAAGACCCCCACATCTCCCTTTGCTTGGGGAGAAGTTGCCGAGAACACAAGCTCTCCTTATCCATTCTTTAGCCAAAGGATTAAAAACCTGAATGCCGTGCCTGTTGGATGGTTTCTTTGCAGCTGATACACAGTAGGGAAAGAACATGATTTTTCGGTAAGCACCATTCTTGTTAGTTTATTCATTCATCTTTATGCTTATTTCTCCTCCACTCATATTCTGTCTTTCCCTTTTGCTTTCAATTGACATGTAACAATTGTTATATATTTATGAAATATAGTAATATTTCTATACATGTATCCAATGAGTAATGATAAAATCAGGGCAATAGCATATCTATAACCTCAAACACTTATCATTTCTTAGTATTGGGAACATTCAAAATCCTCTTTTCTAGCTTTATGAAAATATAGAATAAATTATTGCTAACTATATTCACCCTACAGTGCTATAGAGCACTAGAACATAATCCTCCTTTCTAGCAGTAGTTTTGCATCTGTTAACCGAGATTTCCCACACGGCTCCCTTCCCCATAACCCTGCTCTGTCTCTAATACCCATAATTCTACTCTCTGCCTCTATGAGCTCAATGTTTTCAAACTCCCACATGGGATTGAAACAAGGTGGTATTTACCTTTCTGTGCCTAATTTATTCCATATAACATAACGTTCTCCAGGTTCATTCATGTTGCTGCAAATGAAGGGACTTCATTCTAGTTATGGCTGAATAATATTCCACTGTGTATGTACTATATTACATTTTCTTTAGACATTCATCTACATTTAGGTTGATTCCCTATCTTGGCTACTGTGAACAGTGCTATAATTAATGTGAGGGTAAAGATATATCTTCAATATACTGATTTCCTTTCTTTTTTTCTTTTTTTTTTTTTTTCGAGGTTCAATCTCGCTTTGTTGCCCAGGCTAGAGTGAGTGCCATGGCGTCAGCCTAGCTCACAGCAACCTCAAACTCCTGGGCTTAAGCAATCCTACTGCCTCAGCCTCCCGAGTAGCTGGGACTACAGGCATACGCCACCATGCCCGGCTAATTTTTTCTATATGTATTAGTTAGCCAATTAATTTCTTTCTATTTATAGTGGAGACGGGGTCTCGGTATTGCTCAGGCTGGTTTCGAACTCCTGACCTGGAGCAATCTACCCGCCTCGGCCTCCCATAGTTCTAGGATTACAGGCGTGAGCCACCGCACCTGGCCAAGATTTCCTTTCATTTGGATACATACCCTGTAGTAGGATTCCTGGATCAGATGATAGTTTTATTTTTAGTTTTTGGAGTAAACTCCATAATTTTTTTTATTTCATTGCCTATGCTTTTGAGAGCTCCTCTATAAAATTTTTATATAGATCAATGTCTCTGGAGTGTTTCCTCTATGATTTCTCCTGGTAGTTTTATAATTTCAAATTTTATGTGTCTTTAATCCATATTGAGTGATTTTTGTGGGTGGTAAGAGATAGGGTTCTAGATTTTACTTCTACAAATGTATTTATCCAGTTTTCCCAGCAACCTTTATTGAAGAAGTTTTCCCAATGTATGTTTTTGGTGCCTTTGTCAAAAATGAGTTGGCTGTAAATATATGGATTTGTTTCTGGGTTTCCTATTGCGTTTCATTGGTCTATGGGTCTATTTTTATACCAATGCCATTCTGTTATGGTTACTATAACTTTGCAGTATATTCAAAGTTAGATAATGTGATGCCTCCAGCTTTGTTTTTTTTTTTTTTTTTTTGCTAAAGATTTCTTTATCCACTTAGGTTCCTTTGTGGTTCCATATGAATTTTAGCAGTTTTTTTTTTCTATTTCTGTGAAGAATATCATTTGTATTTTGATGAGAATTACATTGAATCAGTAGATTATTTTTGGTAGTATTGTCATTTTAGATATATTCATTCTTCCATCCATGAGCGTGTGATGTCTTTTTTTGTGTCCTCTTCAATTTCTTTCCTCAGTGTCTTACAGTTTTAATTACAGAAATCTTTCATATCTTTGGGTAAATTTATTTCTAAGTATTTTTGTAGCTATTGTGAAGGTATTGTTTCCTTGATTTCTTTTTCAATTAGTTTATTATTAGTGTATGAAAACTACATTTTTTTGTATGTTGATTTTGTATCCCACAACTTTACTGAATTTATCAGTTCTAAGAATGTTTTTTTTTTTTTTTATGGAGTCTATAAGATCATGTTGTCTGCAAAGAGGTACAATTAGATTTCCCATTTTTTAATTTTGATGCCTTTTCTTTCTTTCTCTTACCTAATGCTGTGGCTAGAACTTCTAGTACTCTGGGTTTTTTTGTTTTTAATTTTTTATTTTTTTATATTATGGGGGTACAAATATTGTTAGGGTTACATACATTGTCCCTTCTTCGACCCAGCAATAGCATTGTTGGGCATTATAGTACTATGTTAAATAAGAGTGCTGAAAGTGAGCATGCTTGTCATGTTTCAGTCTTAAGAGTATGACACTAGCTGTAGATTTGTCATAGATAGCCTTTATTGTGTTGAGGTTTGTTCCTTCTACACCTAATTTGGTGAAAGTTTTTATTATGAAATGATGCTGAATTTAAGCAAATGCTTTTTCTGCATGTATTGATATGATTATGTGGTTTCTGTTTTTCATTTTGTTGATGTAATGTATCATGTTTATTGATTTGCATATGTTGAACCATCCTTGCCTTTCTGGCATAAACGTCATTTGATCAAGGTGTAATATTTTTTTGTTTTTGTTGCCTAGAATTGCTTTTGATATTCGGGGTCTTCTTTGGTTCCATATGAAGCGTAAAATTATTTTTTCTATATCTGTGAAGAATGCTGATGGGATTTTAATAGGTATGGCATTGAATATGTAGATCAGTTTGGGTAGTATAGACATTTTAATGATGTTGAGTGTGCGGATCCATGAGCATGGAATGGATTTCCATCTGTTTGCATCCTCTGCTATTTCCTTCCTCAGTGTTTCATAGTTCTCCCTGTAGAGGTCTTTTACCTCCTTGGTTAAGTAATCAGAACTAAACAAAATTGAAAACAGGGAAGCTATTCAGGAGATTAATAAAACAAAAAGTTGGTTCTTTGAAAAAATAAACAAAACTGACACACCATTGGCTAAGCTAACGAAAAGCAGAAAAGAGAAATCTCTAATAAGCTCCATCAGGAACAAAAATGGAGATTTCACAACTGATCTCAAAGAGATACAAGATATAATTTATGAATACTACAAAAATCTTTATGCATAGAAACTGGAAAATGTGGAGGAAATGGACAAATTTCTAGAAACACACAGCCTCCCTAGGCTCAACCAGGAAGAAATAGAGTTCCTGAACAGACCAATCTCAACAGCTGAAATAGAAATGGCAATTTAAAAATCTCCCTAAAAAGAAAAGTCCCAGTCCAGATGGTTTCACACCTGAATTTTACCACACTTACAAAGAAGAACTAGTACCTATTTTGCAGAAACTATTCCACAACATCGAGAAGAACGTAAACCTCCCCAACACCTTTTATGAAGCGAATATTGCTCTGATACCAAAACCAGGAAAGGATGCAACAAAAAAAGAAAACTACAGACCAATATCCCTAATGAATATAGATGCAAAAATTTTCAACAAAATCTTAGATAACCAAATCCAGACGCTTATCAAAAAAATAATCCATCACGACCAAGTGGGCTTCATCCCAGGGATGCAGGGATGGTTCAACATATGTAAATCTATAAATGTAATTCACCACACAAACAGAAGCAAAAACAAAGACCACATGATTCTTTCAATAGATGCAGAAAAAGTTTTTGACAAAATTCAACACCCTTTCATGATACGAACACTTAATAAAATAGGCATAGAAGGAACATACCTAAAAATGATACAAGCCATATATGACAGACCCATAGCCAACATCATACTGAATGGGGAAAAATTGAAAGCATTCCCACTTAGAACTGGAACCAGACAAGGCTGCCCACTATCTCCACTTCTATTCAACATAGTGCTGGAAGTCCTGGCTACAGCAATCAGACAGGAAAGTGGAATTAAAGGTATCCAAATAGGGGCAGAAGAGATCAAACTTTCACTGTTTGCTGATGATATGATATTATATCTAGAAAACCCCAAAGATTAAATCAAGAAACTCCTGGAACTGATAAATGAATTTAGTAAAGTCTCAGGATACAAAATCAATACACAGAAATCAGAGGCATTCATATATGCCAACAACAATCAAATTGAGAACCAAATCAAAGACTCAATTCTCTTCACAATAGCAACAAAGAAATTAATGAACTTGTCTTTTTTGCATTGTGTCTTTGCCTGGTTTTAGAATCAAGTTAATGCTGGTCTCATTCAATGAATTAGAAAGAATCTCCTACTCTTTAGTTATTAGGAATAGTTTGAGAAGAATTAATGTTAGTTCTTCTTTATTTTTTTTTACCCTAAATGTATGCAGTTTTTATTTGTCAATTATACCTCAATAGAACTGAAAATAAAAGAAAGAGGAAAAAAAGAAAATTAAATAAATAAAGAGTTCAATACTATCAAGACTTGTGAGAATGTAGAGCAATAGTAACTTAACTATCAATAATAGGAGAGAAAATTGATACAATGACTTTTAAATCTTTGGTAGAATTAATCAGTAAAGCCATCTGGAGTAAGCTTTTCTTTTTTGCAAGAATTTTTATTAATGATTCAGTCTCAGTGCTCATCACAGAAGTGTTCAGGTTTTCTGTTTTGTTTTCTTGGCTCAATCTTGGTAGGTTACATGTGTCTAGAAATTTATGCATGTCTTCTATGTTTTGCAATGTTTTGGTATATAGTTATTCATAATAGCCTCTGTATTTCTGTGACATCAGTTGTAATGTTTCCTTTTACATTTCTGATTTTATTTATTTGAGTCTTTTTTCTTTATTTCTTAGTTATTCTTGCTAATTATTTGTCAATTTTACCTTTTAAAAATTTTTTTTTCACTGTTGATATTTTATATTGGTTTTTGTCTTTATTTCACTCAGTTCTGCTCTGATCTTTATTATTTATTTCATTCTACTAATTTCAGATTTGGCTTATTCTCACTTTTCTAGTTCCTTTGGGTACACTGTTAGGTTGTTTATTTAAAATCTTTCAGCTTTTCTAATGTTAGTATTTATTATTATAAAATTCCTTTTAGTACTGCTTTTGCTATATAGCATATGTTTTGATATGTTGTATTGTAATTTTCATTTGTTTCAATAAATGTTTTTATTTTCTTCTTCATTTCTTCTTAGACCTATTGGTCATTCGAGAGCACATAGTTTAAATTTCATGGATTTGTGCAGTCTCCAAAGTTCCTTTTGTCATTGACTTTTAGTTTTATTCCATTGTGGTATGATAAGATACTTTGATAGGATTTCAATTTTTAAAAATTTATTAACGTCTTTTGTGGACCAACGTATGATCTATCCTGGAGAATGTTCCACATGCTGATGATAAGAATGGGTATTCTGTAGCTGTTGGATAAAATTTTCTGTGAGTGTCTGCTAAGTCCATTTGATCTATCGTGAAGTTTAAGTCAGAATTTTCTTTTTTGATTTTCTGCCTTGATGATTTGTCCAATTATAAGAGTGGGGTATTAAAGTCCTCAGTTATTAGTGTATTGAAGTCTATCTCTCTCTTTAGTTCTAATAATATTTGTGTTATATATTTGGTTCTCTGGTATTGAGTGCATACATATTTATGATTGCTACATCCTCTTCCTGAATTGATCTCTTTATCATCATATAATGACATTTTCCTCATTTCTATGCATTTTTTCTTTAAAGTCTATTTTGTCTGATATAAGTGTATCTATTCCTGCACACTCTTTTTTTAATTTGCATGTAATATCTCTTTTTATCCCTTCACCTTCAGTCTACATGTATCATTGTAGTTGAAATGAGCTTCTTGTATGCATAATATTGTTGATCTTATAATTTTAATCAATTTGGTAATTATATTTTAATTATAGAATTTAAACCATTTACATTTGTTATTGATACATGAGGACTTACTCATGTTGTTTTGTCAATTTTTTTCTTATTATTTTATAATCTTTCATTCCTTGCTTCTTCTCTTATTGTTTATATTTGTCATTTGGTGGGTTCCTGTAGTGATAACACTGTATTCCTTTTTCTTTCTTATTTGTGCATCTGGTCTTCCAGTGAGTTTTATATTTTGTGTTTTCTCCTCCTGGTAAATGTCATCCTTTTCCTTCCAGCTGGAGGGCTCCCTTGAAGGTTGCTTGCAGGCTATTCTAATGATGATGACTTCCCTCAGTTTTTGCTTGTTTGGGACAAATTTTATTTCCCCTTCATTTATGGATGATAGCTTTGCTTAGTATAACGTCAGTATTTTGCCCAACTGTTTTTTTTTTTTTCCTCTCCCAGAATTGAATATATCATTCCATTCTCTCTGTAACATTTGTGCTGAGAAATCTGCTGTAGTTTGACAAGGATTTCTTTATATGTCACTTGAAAGTTTTGCTTTTTTTAGAATTCTCTCTTTGTATTTGACTTTTAACAGTTTAACTATAATGTAGCTTGGAAAGAACCTTTTTGTGATGAATCTATTTGGGGATTTTGATCTTTCTATATCTGGATGTCTATATCTGTCACAAGACTTAGAATGTTTTCAACTGTTACTTTTAAGATAGATTTTCTTTGCCCCTTATCACCTGTTCTGCTTCTAAGCACCGAATATTTGAATATTTGTTCTCTTAATAGTATCCCATTTCACATAGTCTTTCTTAATTCATTATTATTATTTTTATTTGTCTTGTTGGGTTATTTCAAAATATCTGTCTTCAAGATCAGGCTTCTTATTTCTGCTCGATCTAGTCTATTGTTGAAGCTCTTGATTGTATTTATTTCCTTTATTCATTGAAGTTTTTAGTTCCATGACTTCTGTTTAGTTATTTTATATGATGTCTATCTCTTTGTTGAATTTCTCATTCAGATCATGAATTATTTTACTGATTTCTTTGTATTGTCTATCTGTGCTCTCTTGTATTGCACTGAGTTTCCTTAAGATAATTTTTTGAATTATTTTTCAGGCATTTCCTAGATTTCCTTTATTTGGGGATTGCATACTAGAGAATTATTGTGTTCATTTGAGGTGTCATGATCTCTTGATTTTTTTCTGTTCCTTGTGTCTCTACTTTGATATCTCTGGAGCCAGTGTAACAGTCAATTCTTCCAATTATATGGAGTCGCTTTTATAGGAAAAGACTTTTTCTTGTAGATGTATCTATAGTGTCAGTTGGGTAAAGTGCTTTGGTTTTATTTGGATGGGTACAATAGTGTAATTTCTTTATGATTTCTTTGCCTATAATCAATTCCAGCAGGGTCCGTGACTTCTTCAGTGGCTGAGGCTGTGGTTGCGCTAGGGATGGGAACACAAAGAAGGTCAGTCTTTGGGCACCTGGGGGGAACTTGTAGATGCATGGCAGCCCTACCACTGGAGGGGGCAGGTTTGCTGGGAGTGGCAGCAGGAAGCTCAGAACAGGCTGGTCCTTGGACACCTGGTAAGTATGTATGTGTGTTAGTAGTGTCTAAGGAAGGCCATGGGTGGTCCAGAACTCCACTTATATTCTAGTATTTTTTAATATTTATCCTTATACTTTTGTATGTTCTTTTTTTTTAAGTTTTTTGCCGTTCTGTGTGTCGGTTGTTATTTTATATAAATAGCATCGTGCTAAAGATTACATTTTATGTTAGACCTCTTCCACTCAGGTTTAAATTTCTTAAATGTCCAGTTATATTTTTCTCATATAGAAAGCTTCACTTTTTATTCAGAGAATCTATGATCTATTAAAAAATATATCCTTCCTCATTGTTTTGTGATCATCCTCTGTTGAGATCACATATATCATTGATTTGTTCTGAGTTCATTTATCTTTTCTTCCACCATAGATATTTTCTTTTTATTTAAAATAATAGCACTTTTCAGAGTATCCTCTTTTTCTCATTTTCCAATATTTTATGTGTGTATTTTAATTTTTGTTTTATTACTTGTAACTTTTATAATAAATATTTCGAATGCACAAGAAATGTACAATTTGGATTATAATTGAGATTATATATTTTTAGATTAATTTGAAGATAATATTTATACCTAAATATTATGTGGTGCCAATCAATAGCATAAATTATCTTTCTATTTACTGAAATGTTATTTTACCTCTATCAATAATTTTGCATAATTTTAAGAATGTTCATAATTCTTCCCATAGAATTTACATGTATACAGTTTTTGTTGTTATAAATTATATCTTCTTTGATTATATCTTCTACTTGTTATGGCTGTGTATAGATTTCTTATTTATTTTGCACATTTATTTTGAATTAATCCGCTTTGTTGAATTCTCAAGTTTCAATAGTTTATTTATAGATACTACTGACTTTGAAAATTTTTTCTGCAAAGGTGACAACTTTTACGGTCCTTACACTTCTTCCTTTTTTCTTTCTTTATTAATTGACCAGACTATCTTTTATGTTATAGTGAGCTATGATTGGGGACTGCCTTTTTGCTTATCTTTCCGATTACTAATTTTTATATTATATATAATGCATATTGTAGGTTTAATAATTGGTAGAACTTTATAATATTAATCAATTATTCTATTATGGGATAAATTTTACTTTAAATTTTATTTTTAAAATACTTAAGTAATAATTTCAAAAATATATATTTCTTAAAAATATGCTGTCAAATTAATTTATTTAAAGTTCCATTCTGGATTTTGCCTCTACATTACATTCATAAAAATGTTCTTCCTTTATGTCACCTTTCTCATAGTGTATAGTTTGGGAGTTGGCAAATTGTGGTCACAGGCAAAATCTGACCTGTATGTGTGAATAAAGTTTTATTGGAAAACAGCAAACCTTCCTTGTTCATGTGTTGTTTATGGCTGATTTATGAACAATAGCAGAGCTGAGTAGTTGGAACAGAGACTATATGACCTGCAAGATCTATACACACCTTTACAGAAAGAGTTTTCTAACCATAGGTCTTGTTAATTTCACCTTTGAACTCATATCTTTTGAGGATATTGTCTACCCAGTCTGTTAATGTGTACTAGGAAAGATTGAAAGTCCAGCCTTAATTTGCATCCCTAAGGGAAATGAAAGAGAAAAAGAGAGAGAGAGAGAGAGAGAGAGAGAGAGAGAGAGAGAGAGAGAGAGAGAGAAATTAGATCCAGAATGGAGAGTTCATTTACTGAGAATAGCTCTTTTGTTGCCTCATCACCAGGCAACTACTCTGGTCAAATATTAACCTTAAATTTCTTTGAAAGAAGGAGTGATCTGAAACAAAATGCAGCAGTTATTAGCTGGTGAGCTTAGGTCCCCCCTCAGGATCAGGGAACTTATTTTCCTGGCTACTGGCAATGTTGCCTGCATGCTTGTCCAGAAGTTGCTCTCAACTTGGGGGAGCTGCCCCACCGCTTTCTGTATCCCCACTGATTGGCATCCAATGACTATCATTGCAGCATTCCAAAGCCTGGGTCTCTGGACTCAATTAGAGATATCTCTGAAGGGCTACCCCAGCTCCAAAGTATTCTCTGTGGGATAAGCTGACATTGCCATGACAACTGCAGTGCAGTTCATTTTATTTCTCTACCTAACTGCTTCTCTTTCTTTTTTCTAGACAGTGTTTCAGAGAGCACTTCCCACATACAAACCCCAAAGGCTTCTCCTTCCCAAGACCACCTGAGAGAGGAGGAAGTCTTTCTTAGCTTTTTCCCCCATTATCCTTGACATTGAAAGGGTGAGAGGATACAGAAAAAAATTCATGCAAGGGAAACTGGTTTTTCTGGTGTGGTTTATGTCAGCTCCTTACAGCATTAACATTCTTATGCTATTCTAACTTTACTCAGTAATACTGGACAGTCTAGCCTCTTGCTTAGGATTTCTGCAATGAATGGAAGGCACTTTCCCTCTCAAGATAAGAAGATGGCACTGGAACTCTGAAGCTCTCCTTCAACCTTTTCCTCCAATGAGTATGATTCCAAGTTGCTACAGATGCCAATGCCTACCTCCCACTTCTTAGTCTTGTCACTCCACACTCATGCACATACATACACATCAGCTTATGCTAGCTTTCGATTTCCCAGGTTGTATCACATTTTTGTTAGGTTGCTTTGACTCCAGAATGCATGCTTCACTTTCACTCACAAATGCAACAGTTATCATATTTTGGGAGGAGTGCAATTCAGGTATAAATAAAGCTATATTGAGATATTCAGGAATAAACCCATATCTTCTATTAGCAATCTTCAGTGACTAATACAAACATGTTTCTTGTTTAAACTGCTCAACCAAAGGAGATTCTTAGAAACTCTAAAATGCTACATAAGTTGTTAATGTGAGCTTTCTATATCCTCCAGGAATGGAAGCCAGCCATCATTAAGATATTCTGAAGGTTGCCAAATAGTCTTAGTACATTGTTACTCTACATGATGTTTGTCCACACAACATAATAAGTATTCTCACACTTACCTAATCTCCTCAGAATCTCCACCTCAAGGTTTCTCCCTCCACATTTCATGATCTCCATGAAGATGGCTTCAATCCTTATCTCACAGAAAGTAGAAAGCATAAGAGCATTCTACTAACAGCAACTTCTCCATCAGCATCTATAGCCTCAGAACATCCTGTCTAACTTCCATCCTGAGACAGCCAGTTGCTATCACACTTTCATTTCCATGTCCCACAGCCTGGTTCTAGTCAACCTATCCAAAGCCATAATCATGATCTGCACCTGTAAACCTAGTGATCCTGTATCTCCCAATGCTCCCTCCCTTCTTACATGGCACCACTACCTACCCAGAAGTTCAGGCCAACTTTCTGGCTGTCCATAAATTATCCTTATTTGCCCTCATCCATATATTCTTTTTGAATCCATTTATTTGTCTTCTCTATTGCCATTGTAGTGCAAGCTATAATTATCATCTCACCTGTACTGATGCGACAGCTTCTTAATTGGCCTCCCCACTCACTTTCCTCATCTCCATAGTCTCTTCTTCATATTTCAACCAGACAAACTAGGCTTTATACTTGAAATATTCTTTAGATGTTTTGAAACACTATTTAGATTGAAACATTCTTTCAGATAAAATTTATTATCCTTAACATGGTAGACTAGATTCTATATTTTCTGGCCTCTGCTGACACCCAGTTACTCTTTGGTATGCACCTATGTTGCATCTAATTTTACCAAATGAAGACCAAAGAATAAGAGGAGTGAAAAACTTGCCTATAGCTTGCTTTGGATGTTGTGATGTCTAGATCTCCTGACGACAAATGTTATCATATTTACCTTTAATGTGACACTATATTTATTCAATACTCAGAAATTAAATGGTAACTATATTCTACTAAACTACCCAATGAAAATGCAGGTCCACATATATGAACACAGGGAAGCTTTGCCCAAATGGACTCACCAAAAAATAAGCAAATGGTTACTGTGATATATGTATTCCAAGAGAGTGCTCTTCATTTTTTTTTTCTTCAACTGTCTTTTAAAGAATTTTGAACAACTAGGAACTCACTTGTAAACATTTTAGGCAGACATTTAAATAGCTTTATTGTAATAGTTGTAAATCATATATAATTTTGACACATTACAAATAGAGATATTTTGAGACAAAATTGTTCTATCAGTTTTAAAAATGCATTTTATAGAATCAAAAACACAATGGCAATTTTATCCCTACCATCATCCATATAAAAATATTTGTGAACAATTTCTCCCTTAGCAGCTGGAAATCTTTCATTTTCCTTGTTCTTTTTGAATATCTAATTCCTTTCCATTCTGTTAAGAATTTATTATAATGCATGTAATTATTTTATTGAACACTATCATTTTCTGCCACAAAAAGAAGAATATAAGTATTAATTATTTTCTAAAACAAATATCCTCTGGACTTTATAATCATTAGAATATTTAATGTTATGTGGTAAATATAAACACTCTGAATATATTAATTTTTAAGAAATTTAAATATATCATATATAAATTTAATGAAAATATCAAAGTTGTGAAAAATAGGTTTTAATGATATTAATGAAATTGTATTTTTTGACAAGTTTATTCATCCATGGATAAATATTAATTTATCTATAATGGGAACAGCTTTAACATCAAATCAATTTCTTTTTTTTTTTTTTTATTTCGGCATATGATGGGGATACAGATTTTAAGGTTTCAATAAATGCCCTTTCCCCCTCTCCCCCCACAAGTCTGAGTCTCCAGCATGACCATCCCCCAGATGGTGCACCTCTCACTCATTATGTATGTATCTACCCATCCTCCCCCGTCCCCCTGCCCAATACACTATTATTGTAGTACCTATGTGTCCACTTAGGTGCTGCTCAGTTAATACCAGTTTGCTGGTGAGTATATGTGGTTCTTGTTTTTACATTCTTGGGATACTTCACTTAGTAGTATGGGTTCCAGCTCTAACCAGGAAAATATTAGATGTGCTATATCACCATTGTTTCTTAGAGCTGAATAGTACTCCATGGTATACATATACCACATTTTATTAATCCATTCTTAGATTGATGGGCACTTGGGCTGCTTCCACAGCCTTGCAATTATGAATTGTGCTGCTATAAACATTCGAGTGCAGGTGTCTTTCTTGTAGAGTGTCATTGGATCTTTTGGGTAGATGTCCAGTAATGAGATTGTTGGGTCAAATGGTAGATTCACTTGTATCGCTTTAAGGTATCTCCAAATTGCTTTTCACAGAGGTTGAACTAGTTTGCAGTCCCACCAGCAGTGTAGGAGTGTTCCTCTCTCTCCGCATCCATGCCAGCATTTGTTGTTTGGAGACTTTTTGATAAAGGCCATTCTCACTGGGGTTAAGAGATATCTCATTGTGGTTTTGATTTGCATTTCTCTGATGATTAGAGATGTTGAGCATTTTTTCATATGTCTATTGGCCATTCTTCTGTCTTCTTTAGAAAAGTTTCTGTTCAAGTCCGTTGCCCACTTTTTAATAGGGTTATTTGATTTTTTCTTGCTGATTTTTGAGAGTTCTAAGTATATTCTAGTTATCAACCCCTTATCGGATGCGTAGGATGCAAAAATTTTCTCCCACTCTGTAGGTTGTCTGTTTACTCTCATGACTGTTTCTTTGGCTGTACAGAAGCTTTTTAGTTTGATCATGTCCCATTTATTTATTTTTGTTGCTGTTGTGATTGCCTTTGGGGACTTCTTCATAAACTCTTTGCCTAGGCCAATGTCTAGGAGAGTGTTTCCAACATTTTCCTCTAGAATTCTAATAGTTTCATACCTTAGGTTTAAGTCTGTTATCCAGTGTGAGTTGATTTTTGTGAGAGGTGAAAGGTGTGGGTCCTGCTTTAGCCTGCTACAAGTGGCTATCCAGTTTTCCCAACACCATTTATTGAAAAGGGATTCTTTTCCCCAGCATATATTTTTGTCTGCTTTGTCAAAGATTAGATGGCTATATGAGGATGGTTTTATATCAGGATTCTCAG